>JBBPCZ010171129.1:0-16535 GCA_037974445.1 Brycinus macrolepidotus
CAGGGAGGTATTTATGTTAAGACTTTTAAAGCAGTCATGATGCCTAATACTAGAGCTAATGAAAGGTAGATTAGCAACTTTTACTTCTCCACAAAGTGCTTGTTCTAGGTCCAACCATGTGCTGTCTAGCGAGTTTGGATGCACACAAGTTAGCGAGTACATTTGAAATATCTGTTGTTTTTATAACAGCCTTCATCTGTAATCGAGCCTCCATATGCCTGAGGCTTGCGTGCTCGCAAAGGAAAGTCAGATTCTGCAGAGGGGGTCAAACTGTTTCTACAGTGTTCAGCTACACAGTCAAGTTTTGTTCAGTTGTATACCTCACAGTGAGCCATAGTGTGTCCTAAACCACATCTACAAGTCCATACCATGTTAATAAAATACTGGATTTGCTTTGACCAGATTGAGAGACGTTTTGTGAATGTTTTGTCTGGAAAAGATTTGGGTGACTGTTGACTTTTAGTGTTTATTAGAAATGCTAGCCTTATAAATGCAGCCCTAAAAGCAAAATTTGGACTCCAGACATGTCTTGGCTGACTGGTGAGTAAAAACTAGTGTAAACTTGATTTTTGGTCCACAAACTGCTTCTTTACTTCTGATTCCTGCCATTACAACCCTCACTCCAGCCGCGAAAGTCCATAATTCTAGCAAATATACAACACCATAGCTGTGAAGTATACCATTTAAGGAATTTGAGAGTTCATTTCTGAGAACTTGCATCAGTCTGGCACTTTGTGGACAGCAAGGAGTCTTATCAGTTTGAAATTCAGATAAACATTTCATTTCTGCCATCAAACCTCTATAGTGCAGAGACCTGAAGGACAGCAGCTTCAGCCTGCATCAGACTCGAACAAGTTCAGGGTCAGCGCTTTGGTTTATTTCTTTCTGGTCTGTCGGTCCTTCCCCCAGGGGGTGATGAGGGCAGAGGCCTGCTGCTTTTGAAGCCCACCTCTGTGAAGTGCAGGGTCTCTGTGTGGAGCCAATGCATGATTAATATTTGACTGAGTCTCGAAGCAAGCCTACATGGCTGTGACGGCAGTGAGAGTTGCAGAGGATAATGAGTGGATGGAATACAGTAAACGCCTCCATTCGAAAACCCAGCACACGCTCATGAAAATGTGCATACCTTCAAAGTATATTACGCAAAGAGAACATTAAATGTGCCACATGCACATATGGTCTATTCTCATAAATGTGTCACATGATCCAGTATTAATGCATCCATGCACACTATTCAAATGTAGTGTTTACACAGTGGTTCGGTGAAGGTAAAATATACTATGGTTGGGTGTTTTATATCAAGCCCCAGAAATTAGAATGTGAATTCTACATAAAAAACAAAGCAGTTAAACTTGCACAACCAAAACGAAAAAGCAATAGTGAAGATCTGTGTGCCAACGCATTTCATCCCAGTAGACAGCAGAGCAGAATACATGGCCAGAAGAGAGAGTCAGTAAATAGGGAAATGATAAAGAGATGAATCTTAAAAATGAGAGATGAGAGGATAAGGGGATGGAGGGTCAAACAAAGAGAGAGAGAGAGAGAGAGAGAGAGAGAGAGAGAGACTGGTATGAATGTGACACTGTAATCTTGACACACATCAATCAGAACATGAATCAGATGGCATGTGTACCACCCCCGGTCCCCACCACACCAGCGTCCATGATGGATTTGCTGCTGATATGAAGGGAAAGACTAAAAAACACATTCAGAGAGAGAGACAGAGAGAGAGACACACACACACAGAAAGAGAGGAAGATTCAAGAAGAGAGAAAGAAACACAGAAATACAGAATGAAAGGATGAGAGAAAGAGAGAGGGAGAAAGGAAGAGGGAGACCGTGAGAGAGAGAAAGAAAGGAACGAGAAAGAGGAGAGAGAGACAAAGAGATAGAAGGGGAGAGATAGATAGAGAGAGAGAGAGAGAGACAGAAAGAGAAAAAGGAGCAAGAAAGGGGAGAGATGCACAAAGAGAAAGAAAGAGAGAGAAGGGGAGTCACAGGAAAGAGAGAGAGAGAGAGGGAGAGGAGTAAGAAAGGGGAAAGAGACAAAGAGATAGATAGATAGACAGATAGATAGATAGATAGATAGATAGATAGATAGATAGATAGATAGACAGATAGACAGATAGACAGATGTGCTGTGACTAAAGGGCATTACTGGTTCTTGCGGAGTTGTGAGCAGTGTCATTTTACAATGATATAAAGTTCACTGGATGTTTTAGATTTAAAAATAAGTGAGAGAGAAAAACAGGTTCAGTATTACTTTGAAAAAGCACTCATCTTCTGAAATACTACTAAAGAGCAACTTAAGCATTTCCTTTTACTAGCACAGGCCGAGAAGGGGGGAGGCACATAGGCAGAGGGAAGAAAAGAGAGAGAGATATGCATAGGAGATGAGAGAGCAGAAAGAGAGAGAGAGATCAAAGTACACATGATAGTAATGGATTACAACAATTCTGAAACGATATTAATATAAGATGTGCAGTGTAATATTCCCAGAGTGGACCAGTTAAGTGAGTCAGACTGGACATCTGCCTCATCCGCCAGGATCAGACAGCAAAAAGAGAATGTTAATGCAGAGAGAGAGAGAGAGAGAGAGAGAGGAAGGAAAAAAGAAGTAATTGGTTTGCATGATTTTGAATTGAAGTTTACATGAAAAATCCTTTGAGTGGAAAAGAAGCTTGTGAGTGTCCACACTTTTGACTGGTGGTGCACAACAGTGTAAGTGATTGTATCATAGACACCGGACATGATACGGAGTTGGGGGTCCCAGCTGGTTTTAATAGTGTTCTTCTCACCATTTGAGCCTCTACAGCTAGAACTACCGCTCCCTCCACCTCCCCCCACATTCCACCTACGGAGTGCGAAGGCGATTGTGGTGGAGCACAAAAGGCTCTGCTTCGTCAGCCGTGACCTTGTTGTGCCGGTGATAAACGCCCCTGTGAATTGGGTCGGCTCCCCCAGAGAGAAGCCATCAGCGGCCCTGATCTGGGAAAAATCGCCAGCTCTTCTCTCATCTCTCACCCACTCCGGAGTGTTTGATGGGTTTTTTCTCAGGTAAGAACCAAACCCCCCACCCCCCCACGCATTGCCTCTCTCCTGTCCGCCCCCATTCCACGGTAAATAATGATGATGGTGGTGCTAGAGTGACAAAGGGAGCGCCACTGCTTCATCTCCTCCACACTGAGTAATAAGGGCTGAAGAATGAGGGCAGTCCACTCCCTTGCCCGTCAAATTACACTCTCATCAGCCTCGAGTGATATTTGTTATTTGTTATGGTTGCCACAGAGACACCAACCCCTTTCCACCCATGCCATGCAGACCACAGGAGGGCCTGGCCGTCACTGAAATGAATGGAGGCTGACAATGCTGTGGGGCAGCCTTCTCTGAAAGAGAGAGGCTAAAAGGGTCTGGAGAATATGATAAGTGGTGCAGCGGTAGAGTGCAGAGCAAATGTCAAACCTACTTGGCCTCTGGGTCAACCTGTCCAACAGCTTAATATTTAAATGTACCAGCTTTGCATGAATCAGGTCGGTGGCCCTGTCTCTCTCTATTATTTAATATTTCCATGTATCGCTTTCTTCTCGAGGTGAAAGAAGTAGATGGAAACCAAAAGTGAAAGATTAAAGGCTGCAAATGCACACCTCAAGTTGCCAAAAGACGTCAAAAGGTAGCGAATCCTGAACATAGTAACTCTCCAGAAAAAGTTCTGAAAGGGACATTCTGTCCAACCATCACTACATCTTTTGTAGACATGCTGACTCACATCCTACAGCAGTGCTGCAGCCCTTTCATTTGCATAATGTGTGCTGATAATGCATGTAGCGAGAGAACACTGATGAGCTTAAGCATAAAAATGATGTAAAATCATGAATTATGAGGGTTATAATGCTGTATTGCAAAACATGCATATAACATTTTAGCTCTTTTAGTCTGGAATGGCCCTTTAATTAATGTGACTGAGTCACCAATCACACTATTGTTCTTCTTAGGTTTTATATTATTTTTAAATTCCACCTGGTTTTGGCGCCACTTCTCTTCCAAGCTTGTTTGAGATAAGAAAATAAAGATGTGTCATTGTTGTGGTTAATTAAAAGCCTAAAACTCTTGATTTTTGCACCAAGGCTGTTACTTTGCCAGCAAGTTGCTAGCCAGCTCACTTAGCCGACTTTAGCCATTTTTTGGTGTGCACGTGAGCTTATGTGAGCAGTGGAGTGCAATCACACTTTGCATGTTCTTGCCGATGGGCGTTACAGTTTTTATTTTAAGTTTAAGTAAGATTTTATTCCAAGTTGATATGGACTACTTTTGTTGGTCCATCCATCATGAAATGTTCACACAATGTAAAGAGCTGCTGACGGTTGAAAATGGTGAATAAAAAAAACTAAGAGGTGAGGTTTAAATATAAGAGCAACAATATCTAGCTGTAGAAAACAGTCCATTTTAGGTTGAAGTGCCAAATCCACTTCTGATTATGCTCTCTGATTCTGGCCATGTTTCAAATCTTTTAATCTGTTTTTTCCACCCTTAATTCACTGCTTTTTCCTCAGACCTGGGTTGGATGGGGGTGTTTTAGCCAGACAGATGGTATGATTTGGGACGTGCGCACCAAAACGTTCCGCTGGGTTGCGGAAAATCCAGTTATGCATTCCAGTCCCGCACAAACGGTTATGTGGCCTGCCATGCCCGCTCTTTGATCAACCATATGGACCATCAGAACTCAGGCTCAGCTTTCCTCTTTCATTTGAAGAAGCTTGTTTAGGAGAGCACTTGACTTAGTTCTGCATACTGGCACTGCAGATTGCCTCCTGATGATGTAACGGGCCTGCCGCTCTTTCTACATCGCAATTTGTTCTGGGAAGGAGCAATGCGGAGATTGTGAGGTGTAATGCTCTTAAAGGCCTTTACGGTTGAACTTTTGACTCTTCCACAAATTCAACTTCAAGGAAAAGGTCAATGCGATTACCAGTCAAAACCTCCTAAAGAAGGAGAAGTGTGTTTTTTAATGCGTTCCATAATCATTCTGGTTCAAAGGCTGGGATGTTCTGGGTGAGGGAAAATGACCTGTCCCTCCCCTTTTAGGCTCAATTTCCCTCTATATTTGTTATTCTCTTTCCTTGCTCTGTTTCATTCACTCACACTTGCTATTCTGGGTTATCATATACCCCCTCCGACTGGCTGCTAATGAAAACTATATATTCACCTTGCCACGGGCACTGCGATGTGATAGCATAGCTGATATGTGCTGTAGCAGGAGTCGAGTACTAAGTAGACTGCCACCCACGTAAAGATAGCTGACCCTAGGACTCCGAAACGCACTGGATGGCTGGGAGAATGATTGTGCAACCAGCAAGTTTGCTTTGACCCATCCTGGCCAGACACGGGAGGCGCAGACTCAATATTGTGTCACACTAGAGGAGAGGGGAGAGAGACACAAAAATGTAGAAAAACAGGGGACAGACCAGAAAAATGATCAGAAGAAGAGACTGACTGAAATATGAATAGGAAAGCCTGTATGGCAAAACATGGCAATGGTTTTATGAACCTTGATAGTAAAGTCATCACTTGGAAAAAGCCACTTAAAAATGGCTTGAATGTTCAGTTCTAGAAAAACTTTTCATTGGTATGGAACCTTAGGTACCCCTTTGCTTGAGCCCTGCCACATAACACTGACATGACCATGCCATAAACGACAGTAATTAGTGAAATTGATTAATGACATCATGTTAACATTACCAGTCATTCTTATGACAAATACTATAATATCTGATGTAATGGCATGTGACACAAACTGGCAATGCTACCCCCTATAACATCCATTACATTTATAGACATAACCTGTCATGATAAGTCCTTAAAGCATATGCCTCCTTCCATTATGTGTTTATGGCATGGTTATGTCAGGGTTATGTAGCAAGGTAACATTTAGATTATGTGGAGGTACCTTCAGTTTTAAAATGGTTCTTCACACTCCCACATTTCAAGTTGGGAGACCAACTAGAAGCATTATGTCCCAGAGACATCACTGTAGAGAGGACGACACCCACCAACTGGCCTGCTGCACTGTAACCATGTCATTAGAAAACTATCCTTTCATGACCATAAGAAAAATATACTGTATGTGAAACACAACACACAATTCCTTACCTTGCATTTAGTTGCCTGGTTACTATAACAACTGACAGCAGACCATGGCATGTACAGACTAATTAACTACAAGCCCACTTTTTACAGTGCGTGGTGATGGTGCCTGCTGAAAAATTGGTGATGACCTAAGGAGAACTTTGGCCATCGCCTTAATTTATTTAAGGCAGAAAAAACATGAGGATGCAAGAACTCAGTACCTTAGGGATCCTTCTGTTTTATGAGAATGCAAGACTAATTGGATTCTGCAACATTTTCAGCACTCAAAAACCCAAGCTCACCTGTAAACATGCCCCTTGTTAAAACACAATGGAACAAGTGAGTTTGGCTGAAAGACACTGAGTGGACAACCTACCAAATGTTCACTTTCCTTCATTTTACAACAGCTTCATAACATATTGAAGCACTTCACAATGGCAATAAACCCTTAAATGATTCTTCAGTATAGACCTGCTGAAAAGGGGAGCTATCGGAGCTTAGGAAAAGCAAATAAAAAGTGGGGCAGGGAAGGGAATCAAGCATAAAATCAGTGCTTGCTGTCCAGGGGATTCACCAAACAGAAAATGGCCCAGCATACAACCCAGAGGAACACCCACAGTTCGATACAGCTAGGCTCTCGTCTAATTGGAATGGGACCAGAGCAGGATACTCAACATAAATTGTTGCTGGTGAATCATGGATGGCTGCACTAAAAGTTAAAGAAATGGTGCAGCAGTATTTACAGCTTCTGTCAATAAAAAGACCCTAAAAGACTACAGTGAGATACATAGACCCACCTCAGACTAATGTGCACTATGCAGAAGAGGGGTTTACAAACAACAGTGAGGCTAAATGTTAGCTTCATTTGAACAGTAACATTAATGTAACTGGTTTAATGGCTTTAGCCAGAAGGTACAGGTGCATTAGGTGCATAGGTTAATGAAACAATATGTTTTCCATTAGACTCTAATGAAATTGTATCCTTTTTTTTATCCAATGTTGTGCAGCAATGGTATGAGAGTGTTTTGTTAAATAGCTTTTCATAGACTTGGATTTTGGCCATTTTGACTCACTGATGATATTTTCTCATTTACATTGCACAAACCAATTTGTTCTCAAAGTGCATGGCTCTTTTCTGCAGCTCAGTCTCTCTTGCTAGTCAGTAATATGAGTAGTCATGGTCACAAAGTATTTCAAGCTGCCCAAGGCTAAGGGTTACAGTAATCCATATGTTCCACAGGCAGGTGCACCTTTAGTGCTCATACCATCTGTATAAGAATCATATTCAAACTTCATGCTCATCACCATGCTCCAACCTCCAGTGCACACAGTGCCAGCATCTTACAGAATGAGCTTAAACAGTGCTATAGTATTACTATAAATACTACATGTGTGTGTTACATCGGGTTCACAGGCAAGTGTTTTGTTACATGTGTGTAGTAGTGTAGTAGTGTGTAGTAGTAGTAGCCTAGTGGGTAAAACACTTGCCTGTGAACCCAATGACCACAAAGTAGCATGTTCAAACCCCCCACTTTCTACCATTGTGTCCTTAAACAAGACACTTAACCCTCAGTTGCTCCAGGTGGACTGTCCCTGTAACTAATGATTGTAAGTCGCTCTGGATAAGAGCGTCAGCCAAATGCCCCTTTACCTTTTTATATGTGTGTGCATATATATATATATATATATATATATATATATACATGTGTGTGTGTGTGTGTGTGTGTGTGTGTGTGAGTGTATATATATATTTAGAAAGAGAGAGAGAGATTGATAGATAGACTTGCAAACTACACATCTCTGCTACAAAACAGCATGGAACACGAGCGCAGATGTTACAGCTAACCCCATAGGCAGGGTTAATTACAACAGATGGAGGGGCTGGTTGTGACAGTCACTAAAAATACAATACAAGGCTATGTCGTTTAAACCAGATGACATGCACAGTCTCTTTTCAATAGACATATTCATATATTTTTTGGCATTTCAAAATAAATATGTTGCAATTTTGTAAACTTGATTAGTGGGAAGAGATTGTCATATATGGTAAATGTACTATTGACTGCAAAGTAGACGAGGAAATATTAGCATAATAACGTTTAAATGTATCTTAGTGACATGATATCTGCAGTGTTTTTTTGATGAATGTGTGCATTAAGAAAATTAAAAAAGATAAGTTTTGCTGTGGTATTGGTGGATTTTTTAATTGTTTCTTGGGGGTCTTAGTTATAACAGAAAGTTAAAACTAATCCCTTCAGTTGGGGGCTGTACTTTAGCCTGGCTAGCTCTCACTGTGAACTGATAATGTGCTTTGAAATGGTGCCATATTACAGAGACCAGGAGGGTATTTAAAACATTTTATTATATAAAAATTTGCAAATGAGGTTGCTATAGGTATCTGAAATGGTGTAACCTAAAGCACATTCCACTTGAACCTGTTAAACTACATAAAATATCCTCATTAGATTTTAGCCCTTTAGGTTGTGCCCTGTTCTCTCCTACTGACCCACAAAGTTGGCTAGTAGCAATTAGAAACCGTGAAATAGTTCGACTAACATGCCGTCAGGGCACTGCCATAGGTGTTATGTGCTTCATACGCTGCACTGTGAGTTCTGATATTTCTGATGATCTTAGCATGGGACAAAGAGACATTTACAGGCCTTATGATGGCTACGTCAGTTAATTAGCACTCCATCTCTCTTTCTCACACACACACTCTGACACAAACACACCGCTTATAGCTTAGAACAGGCGACGGGGTGCTTTTGCTTATGGGCTGGCGCCGCACTCCCTCGTGAACAGCCAAGATTAATTGCATAGTTAGGAGTCAGATCTGTTGACTGGGGATAATTAACCTTTTATATATTCAGGGTAGGAAAAAAAACACTTTTTTCCAGAAGGGTATTTAAAGACATGAGATCAGAATACATTTCCCTAGATGTTGATCTCTTACTTCCTTGATGAAACCATTATCGTAGCATATTTTATTTTCGGATGCTGGCAATGCTCAGTTCCCCCTTGCATCTCCCTCCCTGATGATACTGTCACTGTCTGTAGTCCAACAGAAAACAAAGGACAGCATTACTGATGGGAGGGAGGATAGCTGTAAAAAAATAGCCACTCAGTGATTTTATAAAATGTGCTTCATATTGTAACAAGTGCTTTAACTGTACACATTATTCAGTTATATGAAACAATTGAAATGAACAGTCTTTCAGAGTGATTCGTTGTGAAATTCTCCATTCTAGAGAAATTTACCCAGTCAGATTTGTTCACAGTGGTGGTGAATGGACGTTTAGACCAGAGTATAATGACTCTGAATGGTCCCTTACAGAACATTATTACGTGAAATGGTTATGAATACACTGCCTGATACCTGAGGCATTGTTTCATGACAGTTTTGAGAAGATTTTTCCAAACATTTATTGTTAAAATACATTCATAGTGGATGGATATAGGCAGGGTGTTAAAGGCAACTAGTCTCCAAAGAAAACTATTTTTTTTCCACTGGAAATTACCACTGTTTTACCATCATCAACATTACATATTAAATCAGGAGACATGTGTAGGTTCACTGGTGGTTTCTGAAAGTAAATAAAATGGCTATATTTGCAACCTCCTGTTTCCTATGACCTCCACTCTAAGCAAAGTCAGAGTAAGTTTAGAACACTCTTACTGACGTTGTTAATATCTTAAGCAAAAACGTGCGCAAATATTTTGAAATGTATGAAAAAATTTTGGAACTCCGATTTAAACTAAATGGAAACAAATTAAAAAATCATTTCTTAATGAGTGGGCAGTGAGTAGTTGGCCATTTGCAGGATAGTAAAGCATATTTTCTAATAATAAGAAATAGAGCTTGGTGCACACACTTTTGCCATTTAGTGTTTATTTTCCCCAACTCTCTCCACAATCCAGTTCCACTTGCTAGCTTGGTGTCCCGCAATTGTACAGTGCCACCAAGCTAGGAGGAGTCTCACATCTTTTAGAATTGATGCTAACACAATGTTATTGCACAGCTCAATATGCTTGGAGGAGAACACTAATCACAAATTATTTTATTTCAGCTAACAGATGGTCTGACTGGCTAGCACTGCGCAGAGCAGTCAAAAAGAGCAGTCCTACCCACATAGTGGGAGCAAGGCCAGTTGTCCTCTCTTGGACTCGCAGGCATGGGTGTTTTTATAGCTTTTTAAGAAAGTCTCTTCAAAAGATTTCCAGTTCATCTTTTTTCTAGTAAAATGTTATTTATTCTTTGAAAGAATAAGCATAGATCGTTGTTGTTCGGTACATTTTTATTGGCCTTTTTAGGACTGGTAGATTAATCAAGTGCTAATGCATTGTATAGTGGCAGCTGTAGTTCAGATGAACCAAGGCAACCAAATCTCACAAAAACTTCACATCAGACTCTGCAGGGTGCTTTCACTGGTAACTTGTAAAGCAGAACCCCTGAAATGGTACGTCATGGAACCATTAGGAGTCATTTACATTGAGGCTCTGTGCAAGCAGCTCAAAGTGCAACTCATTATAAAGTTAATGCACCCCAGCACACAACAGCTTAGAAAATAAGTTTGGCTTGACCATGACGCATTTCTCCATCACTGTCGCATCAGGCTGGTAAATGTGTTCCAGGCAAGAGGCGGAGGGGAGGGGAGGGAGCGCGGTGATGAATGGAGTTATATCTGCTCTCTCCTCCGCAAAACGGATGGCTTCTGAAACACAGTTGAACCGCGGCAAATCCATCAACCGTCAAGCACGCTCATCGCTCTGCCCTTACACTGAACCCAAATCCCATAAACACCCAGCACAGACGCACAGAGACAGCAGGAGAACGGTGGGGAGATAGTGTAGGGCGCTCAGACGTCTGCCCTCTTATTAATCTGTTCGGACTTTCTAATTTTCCCCTGTTTTCTCTTGGATTCTCTCAATCTTGGATTGTCTATTTCTGTCTGTAATCCTGCAGACAAAGTGTAAGAACGACATGGTGTACAAAAATATTAGGAGAACACAGGTAGCCCTTCATTTCAGTATGACCTCATTCTGTCCATGTAAATCTGAATAAAACAAACACACATTATTTATAATCCCAGCCCACACTGTCTAGAACGCTGTCTAGAACCCACTTGTGGAATCCTGACTTTTTCCAGAGTTAAAAGCTTATGGACTACTTGCATAATGTAGTGTGATGTATGCATTTTGAACAGCAAGTCTGTTTACTCACAGTCTTTACATCTGCAATTATCTCCTCACCTGTTATCATCATTTCTTCATTAATTTTTAATTAGTGGCCTGCAAAGCGCAACACTTTTGTTATCCTAGACTCACAGTTTTCAATGTCAACACTGAACCAACTCAAAATTGTTCAGTCTGATGGAATGGTGTGCTTGTTTACAGATTTTTGATCAAACTAAATTAATTTTTTCATAGCAACCTTTTTTTCCCATAGAAATGAATGGCAGACAAAAGTTTATGTGGCCCACTTACATCAGCATGATGTAACAACATGGCATACTACGGCACACCACTAACAGCACCCTCACAAACACCTGGAACAGCATAGCAGAAATCTGTCAACACACTATCAACCTTGTGGGGTACTATAGCAAGTCCCTAGCAATGACCTGGGATGCCATAGTAATCAACATGAAAGAAATACTAGTAACTACTTAGGATACTATAGCAACCACCTAGCAACCACCAGATATACTATAGCAACCAGAAAATTGCTTAAGCTGCGCAGTTCCTTTGTATTTTCTTCAGAAAATGCATTTTCTTGTTTATTTTGTACACAGTTTATTTTCAGTGCTCGTTTTTATTCTAACAGCAACGTTACACAGCCTACTCAGTGCAGCTCCAAAGTTAGCCTGACTAACACATTAATCATGTCACTATTTCGAGCCTTTCTCAAACAAAGATGGCACTTCCCTGCTCAGTTTTGCTAGATAATAAAAATCAGGAACTCTCTCATCGAGCAAATCCTCCAAGCATTGTATATAAAAAAGAGCCTTAATCAACAGTGAGCCACCCTTCCTCCTTATGTATTTAAACATTCCTTTTTTCTTGAATTTCTGTCATTCTTATGGCAGTGTTTATGCATTTATCCGATACAGATGAGGATCATTTAACTTAGTACTAATAACGTAATGACCAGAAATATGTTTGTCCCGAGTTATGAGTTGTGAGTTGTGCAGACACAGCAGTCACAGCTCTGATGCTGTGGTTTTTATGGAATCTCTACAGAATTGCTATATGAAGGCTGTTTGCAGGCTTGCTGTTTATGACTGATTTTTATTTTTGTAGTTTGTTTAGCTGTCAGCACACAAATTTGATGGTACTTTTAATTTGACCAGTACAATGCAGATATGCAGCACAGTGTGTTGGCTGCACAGCGCAAACACCTTCTGATAGTATAAAAGCCTGTGAGATTTATACTCCCAGCAGAGAGGCAAAGGCTGAGGCAAAGGAGCACAAGTATCTCACGTAAATCCGTGCTGGAGCTACACTTCTCTTTCTGAATAAAACGGAATGACTGAAATGACTAATAATGGCAAACCCTGAAAATATAGAACACTGTGGATAAAAACATCATGAAGAAACAATGAAAACAGGTGGAATGTTTATCAGTCTTGCCCCATCGTGTCTCGCTCCTTTCCGTTATCCCCTGTTCTGCTTCATTTACAGACATTTACATTTACGGCTTTTATCCAAAGCGACTTCCATTCCCTAACTACAGGGGACAGTCTCCCTGGAGCAACTTGGGGTTAAGGGTCTTGCTCAGGAACCCTGTGGTGGTGCTGAAGGTAGGATTCGAACCCATGACCTCTTGGTCCAGAGGCAAGTCATGCCCTGACTTTATTTACATATAACATGTGTTTTCTGTGTATGCTCTGTTATGCTCTGCCCCTCGTTGTTTCTGTTTGTTTTTGCTCCCTGGCTCCGCCCCAGTCCTGCCCCCCTGAACGTGTTCACCAGTATTCCACCCCATCACAGCTGTGCCTAATTTAACATTATGTTTTTATACCCCGTCTGTGTGTTTGTGCTTGATCGGTCAACTGTTACCCCTACTTGTGTTTTCCCATGCTTCTTGCTGCCCTTATTGTTCTTTTAGGTTTTATTGTTTGGTTAATACAAATAAAATCTGCTATTTTGCAAGTGTGTCCTAACTCATCCTCCATCACGCCTGCCCAGAACATGACAGTTTTTCTCATGGCGGGCAAAAGTTTATGTGGCCCACTTTTATCAGCATGATACAAATCCACAGCCTGCACCTTATCAGCAACAAGGCATTCTATGGCACATCACTAACAACACCCTCGCAACCACCTAGAACACCATAGCAGCCACTTATCAATAACCCTAAAGCAGTGTTTTCCAACCCTGGTTCTGAAAGCTCACTTTCCTGCACATTTAATGTTTTCCCTGCTCCTAAAATGCCTGATACAACTGATCAGCTCATTAACAACTCCTTAGTGGGTGTGCATGGGTTAAAGCTAAGTAAGCAATATATGCAAGGCAATGGGCCTTCAGGACCAGAGACGGACATTCCAGATTGCTCTAGAGGCCCATGTGTTAGCCCACACCTCAGCTCCTCACTCTCATAACTACAGTACTTACACATTTGTTTCACAGCAGTTTCTAGAGTTGCACAATCTATCATTTGTTAATTGTTTTGTAATACTGGTCTTTGCAATACTGATATCACAGGGTGCAATACGCAAATAAGCCTCTAACCAATCCCAGCAATTTTACTGCATCCTATGAGCACCCTGACTGAATCTCAGACATTCCAGATAAGTTTTTATGGATGCTGGGAATGATTTAAGGCTTTCATGCTTTCCAACCATTGTAATAATTTTATTAAAATATTGCAAAAGCCTTTAAAAGGGAATACCAGATTTTCATAGAATTTCTTCATAATCAAAAGATTAAAATGTAAACAAAGTCATTCAGAGTGGTTTAATGTGAAGTGCTCTGTTATAGATGAACTAAGTGAGTCAGAATTGTTTACAGTGTTGGTGATAGGAACTCGACATCTGAAGATGCTCAGTGCTTTTATAAGGTGCAAAAATTGTGTTCTTGCCAAAATGTCCTTTCATGGTGGAGAGGTTTATTCATATTGCTGTAAGGCTAAAAAGTCCCTAAAAGTATTTTTAATGTATTTTCTATACAGAGCTTTACACAAAAACTCTTGTGTAGACATTGTAACTCCTGGTTCCATTCCCACCACTGTGAAGAAATGGGTAAGTTTCTATACAATTAATCATGTCATATAAAACCTAAATGACTTTATTTACATCTCAGTGAACTAAATATGCAGAAATACTGAAAAATAGGTGGAAATCCCCTTTAATATGTAATAATGTACTAGTAGTTGTTATGATATGGTAGTAAGAGTTGATCGTGATCTGTACACTTATAGATTCATCACTGATAAATAAGCCCTAAGGGACCCTGAATCTGTCTCACACTGGACTCAATACACACGCGCACACACACACACACACACACACACGCCCTCTAGCTGCCTGTGCCAAAATCAACACTGATTTACAAGTGACCCTGGGGACTGAGGCTGTGGAGTGCTGGTGGATTTGGCCTGGTGCAGTTCCACACGCCACAGGGCCACTGCAAATCCCTCTAATGAGTTGAAAAGGCCACAGGATTGCAGGCAGTCTGCTGCCTCTCCAGGCCGCCGGTCAGAGGAGGAGATTTGAGGGCGTTTGTTTTGTTTTGGTGATCACAATCACTGTCACACAGATGCTACATGCCAAATTCTCAGAAAAGCTGTTGCCTGTTTTGTAAGTCCACAAGGACTGAATTACAACACACACACACATACACATAACTGCTCTGAGGGCCTTAACCTTAGAATAGAGACTCTGATGTGTAAGTATTTCGATTTCTATTTTGTGTGTGTGTGTGTGTGTTGTGTTGTACATTTGCATTCTTTGATTAATTACATCACTAGCTGCTGGATGTAACTAGAACAATGAATGTAAAACAAATGTTAATTACATTTACATTCTGTTTACATCCTGTGTTATCAGCGTTGAGTCTACAGTTCCGAATTCCTGTTTATTTCAATGCCAGACTGGTTCACCTGAGGCTGCTCAAACTGTGTTAGTCGTCCACTAGTAGTTCTTCAGTAGGTGGTTTCTGGACACAGGACACTATGGGCTGGATGTATCTGGGTGGTGGACTATTCTCAGTCCAGTAGTGACAATGAGGTGTTTAAAACCCCCAGAAGAATTGCAGTGTTTTCTCACTTGCACCCTCCTCCAGGCAGGTTCGTGATAGTTTTGAATTTCTTAAACTTCTTAATGATTGTCCTAACTGCTCCTACTGGTATTTTAGGTTCAGCAGCATTTTTGTATCCATTCCCTGATTTGTGCAAGTCTACATCTACACACTTTTGCCTTATTGCCATGAAATGCTCTTGAATCTTTACCAAAGTGACAGATGACTAGAGGATTTAAACCCTGTGCCACCTCATTTTTATACCCCAGTGAAACAGGAAATCTTTGATCACTGCTTAAAATTTCCTAAACTCTTAGGCCAACTTAAAATGAGTTAAATGTGCATGGGATCGTATTTCATTTACATTTCCTTCATTCAGCTTTGGGGGGTCAATAATTGTGACAATTATGAGGTCATTATTATGATATTGTTATATACTGATACTGATACTGAATGGTTGCTTTATTCTCAGAATAAACTTTTCTCAAACAAAAGTAGGACTTTCTCTACTTTCAGTATAATATTAAGATAATAGCCGATAAAGTAAAGTTTTTATTAGCCTGTTTAATCATCGTTGGCAGGGGTGCAAATAATTCTGGATAGCACATTAAATCTAGCCGACAGACTGTTAGGTTAAACAACACCTTTTCCTCAGGCGTCACCAAAAAATACAGGTGACACTTTGACACGTTTCTGAGCACAGGTGGATGTTTTTCAGAGATCCACCTACACCGGCTCTCCCACAGGCCAAATAAAACCGCTATCCTGATGTCATCCATCCCTCTTGCCTCTGCTGGACCTATGCTTTCCATCCTGAAAGCCATCGTCTGCTCCACTCAATGCATTAATGTCTCTCTTTCACGCAGCTCTCTCTTTTTTCCCTCCTGCACTCTCATCCTCAGCTTGAAATGTGCTAAATGCAGCCTTACAAGTAATGGGTGACAGTCTGGCAATGGAGGCCTGATGAGGGAAAGAGGGAAGGCTTGGGGAGAAAAAGGGAAGAAAACACACCCACCTCTCTCACCGCCTTCCTCACCTGGCATATGCTCAGGCTGTTAGCTGCCTGTGATTGGATTTAAATGACAGAGCGGGTTTGTCACACACACACACACACACACACACACACACACACACACACACACACACACCAATGTGCTCAGACACCTACACACACA
>JBBPCZ010171182.1:0-16528 GCA_037974445.1 Brycinus macrolepidotus
GTGTGTGTGTGTGTGTGTGTGTGTGTGTGTGTGTGTGTGTGTGTGTGTGTGTGAATGAGTGAGTGAGTGAGTGAGTGAGTGAGAGAGAGAGAGAAACAGAGAAGCATATGAGAGGGATGTTAATGGTGAGGCCACAGGAGTGAGGAGTGTGTGTGTGAAGAAAAAGAGAGAGGGGAATGAAGAAAGAGAGTGAAGAGAGAAGAAAGAGAGGGAGGGAGAGACAGAAAGCATGAAAAGGAGAAAGGGTGAAGAGACGAAGAAAGTGAAGAGAAAGAAACAAAGAGGGAGGGATAGACAAACAGTGAAAGATAAAAAGTGAGGGGGAGGGAGAGAGACAGAAAGAGAGAGGGGAAAAAAGAAAGAATGAATAGAGAGGGAGGGAGAGAGACAGAAAGACTGAAAGGGAGAAAGAGTGAGGGGGAGAGAGAAAAAGAGAGACAGAAAGAGAGGGGAGGGAAGAAAGAGTGAAGAGAGAAACAGAGCGAGGAAGAGAGACAGAAAGAATGAAAGGGAGAAAGAGTAAAGGGGGAGAGAGTCAAAGAGTGAGGGGAGGGAAAGAGAGAGAGATGAAGAAAGAGTGAGGAGAGAGAGAGAGAGAGAGGGATGGACAGAAAGAATGAAAGGGAGAAAGACTGAGGGGAGAGAGAGAGAGACAGAAAGAATGTAGAGAAAGAGAGAGAGAGGGAGAGACACAGAAAGTGTGATTGGGAAAGAGAAAGAATCAGCTCATCTCTGAGAGACTGATGGATGATGGTGTGTGTGTTTGTTCTCTCCTCTCTCAGCTCTCTGTCACCGTGTCCCAGGTGGGATCTGGGCTGAAACGCTGCTCTTCACACTCCTGTCTACAGCAAGATGCCTGACAAGATGGCGAACGCTCCCTCACCCGCCTGTTTGCTTTGAACCAGCAGTGTGTTTCTGCTCCAGCTCATTAAGCGAGCCTCTCTCTCTCTCTCTCCCTCTCTCTCTCTCTCTCTCTGGAAGAGGGCTGTATAAAAGGGGGTACAGCAGCAGACAGGCATCCACACTCTTCTTCTTCTTGTTCTCCTAATATGTAAAAATAACTCCAACGGAAAGCAAAGTGGGTCAGCCAATTCCCAGGGTGCCACAGAGAGGCAGCCAGTCATATCGCTACGGCAACAGAACAGAGCTGAGCTTATCTCCGCTGTAGGCTACATCCCACAGACCTGTTCACGTCCTCCACTCCTCTTTCTCTCCTCCCTTTCTCCTCCTCTTCTTCTGTCCCTCTGCTCTTTTCACCACATCCTGGGACAGGACGAGAAACTGTACAGCACAGACAGTTATGGGCCCCATATCCCACAATGTTCTTTTTTTTTTTTTAACATTTTCCCCACTTAAAGTGTTTGTGTCGGTTTTATTTAACAAAAAATAATTTCACTTTTACTTGACGCAGGCCATTTTTGTCCGATATGTAAACGAGCTCTTTTCTGATTGGCTCTCCTGCACTCATTCAGAATGCAGTTAACAACGTTTACTACACTGAACCCTCTTTAATAGGGTCACAAACCTTAACAAATCCTTTCAAAGTTAGAGGATACAAAAGTACAGAGATGCCAAAACATGAACAGAAAGATGTATAAATCTGATTGGATGCTTCACAATTAGAAGCATCCCAGATCACTATTTTTCCAACAACTTCAAAGCTAAAATGAAAGTACAGACACTGTTTAAACATAAAGAACGCAGCAGTAATAGGTTTGCAGCTTTGAGCTTGCTTTGCTTGTACAGTTTTTATGACCTCTTTCCAACGCCGTCTTATTAGCACGTCTCACCTCCCAGGTCAATCTGTCCCGCTCACTGACAAGACACCAATTCTGATCAGTCAAAGGTGCTGCGAACTCGAGCGTCCATTTTTTAATGACTCTACCTGGTGAGGTGCAGTTTGACAGGGGTATAGAGACAGAGACAGAGACAGAGATAGAGATAGAGACAGAGACAGAGAGAAAGACAGAAAAAGAGAGAGGAACGGCACCAGCTGACTCCCGTCTGGTTCTGTGATGTAACTGGAGCAGCAGGGTGAGGCCCTGTTCCAGACTCTTACCTAGAACTCACTGCATGCAGGACGCGGTCAGGTGACCTAATGCTGCGAACGCTAACGGGCCGCATTAATCCCCGACACCGAGCCCTAATCAGGAGAGACTGATGTAATCCAGCGGGTAGATAACTCACCATCTCTCGGATTACACACACTCTCCTACATACCACATAGTCAACTTCTCTCATACACACATACACACTCCTACCTACCACAGTGTCAACTTCTCACACGCGCACACGCACACACAGACACACACGTGTTAACACTAATTTTATGAGTGTAGCTGTTTCTAAGAACAAAAACCAGTGCGGTAGCGGACAAATAAGTGAAATGTATCTAATATACTAGTCAATATACTTGTCACAGTATAGCACAAATCATTAGTGTAAAATAAAGTGTAAAAATAAATACATACATTAACATAAGTGAATGTTCAACATGTCCAGATTGATGAACAGGTAGATGATTGTAAAATAAACGCACAAAGTTGTTATTAAATATATATCTATAGTGTGACAATGAAATTTTATAGCAGATCATATAAGAAAAACTTTTATAAATAGATAAATATCTTTTTGTTGTTGCCAAAATACCTGAAGTACTGAAGGTGATGTCTAAAAATCTGATGTCTAGTTTGCATTATTTGCTTTAAATGGATATAAAATAACCAAGATATTAATTTGAGAAGAGATTTTTGAACCTTTGTTTACAAAAAACATCATTTAAAGCACCTTAATAAACAGTGAGCACAGCCAGCAGCTCCTACCAGGAAAAGGAAGAAAAGTCTCTCAACTGCTAGTTTGCATAACGTCTATACTTTTCGAACACGCCTCTCTAACCCCATCCATCTCTCCCCCCCCCTCACTCACTCGCTCGCTCCCCATCTGACTCACACGCACACGCACACACACACACGGTCCTAATCTCTGTGACTCAAAAGCAATTATCCAACAATTATGTTATGAATATGCTATTAAAGAGTCAGTGTGAATTATGAGTGTTTGATGGAGAGCGGGTTGAGATGAAACGCTCCGTCTTTTCCTTCGTTCTCGCCTCGTTTGCTGGCCCTTGTTCTCGACATCATCCGTCTTCAGAAACAATACGACACACAAACATCAAATAATCAATTTCTAATTTGGCTGCGGTGCAGAGGCTGGGTTTTTTTTCCTTGAATTTGGCGTAAAGAGCGGAGCTTCTGTAAATGCGAGGATGAAAGAAGGGGAGTAAAGAGATCCTGACAGGAGGCAGATGGAAGAGGTTTGTGCTTTCCGTAGTGTGTGTTTGTGAGAGGCCAGTCACAAGGTTGCTGGACCGAAGCAGTTACAGAAATGCGGCTTCAGGGATTTACTCTGGAGGCATCAAGGGTCAGATCTGTCTACTGTGTGGCACACGCACACGCGCACACACACAACCATCTTGTTTATCTATCTTCTCTTTCTGATTTCAATTCTCCTTTTTATCCATCTATCTATTTATCCATCCATCCATCCATCCATCTATCCATCCATCCATCCATGTCGATCTCTTATTCTATCCATCCATCTATCCCTGTCTGTCACTTTTTCTATCTATCTATCCAAGTCTGTCTTAATCTATCTATCATTCTATCTATCGATTTCTTATTCTATCCAACCACCTATCTACCATTCTGGGTATAGCCTAGAGGAGTAAAGTGGGCGGGGCTTATGCTGCGCACACATCATGCCTTGTGAAATTAAGGGTTTATTTTGTTACCTGAGTGACATGGCAGGTTCCATTTAACAATTTCATTCACTTGAGCTAAACCAATCAGCCGCATATATCTAGACTGACCCAAGAAACAGACATATTAAAAATCTTGACTTCCAGATCTTCCAGGAGGAGACTGCTTATGCTGCGACTGCACAGGCACACAGAGACACAAAGACAAGAACAATATAAAAATATAGTATAAAGTCAAAATAAAACTCAAGTAAATACTCTGTACTAAATACACTATACTATATACAAGAAATGCTGTGGTCAGTAAGAGAGGTGGATATAAATACGATAGACAGACAGACAGCAAGACAAATATTCATTTAATTAAGAAGAGGTCAAGAGACTCTCAAATGGTATCTAATGTTTCATTATACTGCCGGAAATCCTGACAGTCTCAGAAAAAGTGCTGAGGTGTATTTAAAATTAACCAGCAGCATGTCAAGATCGTAGTCTAACACAAGAATAACTTTAATTCCCATGTAATTACTGGAGGGTTTCCATGCGAGTTACTGGTTTCCTATGTATGTTACTGCAGGTGCATTGTATCTGTTCTCATTTAACAAACCTGTAACCTGTAATACACATCTCGCTTCGTGGCAACATGTATCATGATATTTTATTTCTGTCTACTCGCCCACTGCTGCTCCAGCTGTCCTTCGCTTTTCCCCTTCCCTCAGTCTTTCTCTTTCTTTCTCTCTCTTTAGGTCTCTTCGTCTCTCTCCCCTCACGGGATCAGTCTGTAGGACCTTAGACCCCCCCGGTCTTTTGCCCATCTGCCGTGTTTTGGCTGCCTGAGACAGAGGACACAGCAATGCCAGCAGAGAGAAACCAGGGCAAGGACAATGGCTCCACTTCAACACACAACTTCAGTCGAAACCAAATGCTACAAATCCAGCACCTGCGTTTGGTACTTCAGACAAACTACACATTATAAATGAGCCCCATTTGTGAATGCCACCAGTTCCTGGTCAAATAATGGAAATAGCCAATAAATACGTGGCTCACTGAAGAAAGAAAGGTCACTCTATGGGGTTTCCCCTATTCTAACAACAAAACTCTTGAAGACTTTTTGTGCATTTTGTTCTTTTTTGTTTCCATATTCAATTCAAAAGGTATTAAATATTCCATACCATTAACATATATCAGTCTTAAAAGCGCAGTAACAAAAACAGCCTCTGGCAGAAGACTTAAATGCACATCTTTCTTATTTTATAAATGACAGAGAGCTTTCATGCTATGGTATGAAAATACTGTTCTTTTGGTATCTGTATCAAATTTGATGCACTGAATCGGTGTACGCATCAAAAAGGGAAAATAATATGCAGCACTAGTGTCGGCCACAGAGTGTGCATATATACAAACACCCACACACAAAATCTGACAGCATCAGTTACCCACAATAAACAGCCTGCCACGACAGTTTCAATGACACTGATCCAGACATGTGTGACAGAAAAGCACAGCCATTAAAGCACAGTTGTAAAATGTAAATATTCTACACTGGAGCAGACTAGACACAGAAATAGAGCTACAAACAAAGGAAGGCTGAAGATTAACTAGCAATGACCCTAGAATCATTAAAAAGTTTAACCTTAAAAAAAAAAAAAGAAAAAAAGTTTAACCTAAAACTGACAACATATGGAGTCATTTTGGTGGCAACAAAAATCATTTAGTGGAATAAACACCACCTCATTTAGCAAATTTTGGGGTGATTATGATACCCAATAACGAACATCTTGCTGTGGTCAATATAAATACTACTAACTGATCACCCCCTCATAAAAAAAAAACAACTAATCAAATAATGAAATCCAAAGAAAACAAGACAGATTAAAACTCTAAAGATGGATCACTGATTAATTTTATGTATATAAATCAGAAATGACAATTGTTTTGAACATTTACACAATTAGCAGCAGTACTGCATGATATGGATAAAATTATTAGTATTACTATAAGACATTATCCACTTATATGTTGTCACAAAACCAACATATTTATATGTATTTCCTTGTTCAGCCTACAGAGCATAAGCCCCGCCCATTTATGCTGACGTTCTAAGGACTGTTTCACTCCTGTAACACAGTAACACAAACAGCCTATTCAATTTTAAAGTACAGACAGAGGTCATGTAAGAATGTATTAAGAATGATACAAAAAAAATTAAACAGGAAAAGGTGGGATATGGGCCTTTAAAACAGCTCTGCAAATCTTTAATGGTTCTTTTGTTGGATTACATGAACACCTTTATTCATCAAAACACCTAGTAACTCCAGTAACTGTAACTCCAGTAACACCAAGAGCTGTAATTGAATTATGTAATTCAACAAAACACTGATTGGTTAGAGGCTCATTTACATATTGTAGCCTCCTGCGATATCAGTATTGCAAACACCAGTACTGCCTTGACACCATAATGTAGCGTTAGTGTTAGCAACGGTCAAAGACTCTTACTGAGCCGTTTGTGTGGTAATAAAACGTAAATTGTAATCCAGCCACAATTTTCACACTGTTAACAGTAAGGCAGTTGGCTCTGAACAAACACATCCCCTCTGAGAGATACACAGATAAGACTGCCTGGCCTGCGGTGGGTGTAAAATAGGGCCAGATCTCGAGGCCAGATGTCACAGAACAGAGACTTTAAAACCATGGCCTAATTAGCACATCCGAGTCTTAGCTGCACCACACATGCAGCTTCACAGCTAATTTAACAGGATAAACTGCTTTTCTATCTTGTTTGTTCTGACATCTGAGAGCTAATAAGCTGTCAATGATTATCCAATATTTGTCCTGGATGTTACAGAGGTTATTTTCCCTTAAAAGAAGGCTTAAATCAGCATGTGGTTGTTCTTTATGCACATATACTATAGAGTGTGACCAAATGAAAGTTATGTTGCAATAAAAAAAATAAATAATAAATTCAAAGTGTTGTCTGGGTTTCTGCTAATATTTTTAAATGGCTTTCCTGCTTTTCTGTTGCTTTTCACCTGCACAAAAAAAAAACAAATATACCGCTACTTATCATGCACCATGAAAATTTAAAGTATCACATTGCACTTTTGTCATGTAGCCCAATGACAAAAATCCTATAAACAGCATATGTTTCCATGTGCACTTTAAAGGGAACTATTTTCCCCACACTTAACTCACGAAGACAAGAGACTGCCAAAACAAGAGCGCTGGGTTGCAGATGAACGAGGACTCCTCTAAATGCAATAAACCCTCATCCGTCTTCGACATTCCCCTGCAGTTTTTGCGGGCCAAACACACTGCTGCTTTCATCTGTCTAATAGCGGCGATCACCCAGACCTGCTCTAATTGGTTAATTCCCTACGGGGGCGAAGAGGTGAGGAGCAGCGAGGCAGAACAAAGCAGAGCAAGCTATTGGACCGCCCTCTCGTATCTCACGCAAGGCCTCTCTCCCTCTCTCTCCCCCTCTCTCTCTCTCTCCCTCCCTCCCTCTCCCTCTGTTTTATTCCCTCATTCTCTTTCTCTCCATGTCTCTTATTTGGCTCTTCCTCTCTCAATCGCTGGTAAAAACCAGCCCCAATGATGGTGCAGTAGTGGAAACCTCCTTTATTAAATTATGCACTCAATCTGATAGGGAGGCACTCTGTATTGCAGCCTTTAATTGAATATCTATAATCGGCAATTACGGACACTTTTTCAAACAGAGAAGGCAAACAGGGATTAATTGCTACACACGACACTGGTCAAGTGATGGGAGACCCATACACACACATACACACACACACACACACACACACACACACACACACACACACACACACACACACACACACACACACACACACATGTAATAGTCCATGCAGTTATGTTAACAGGAATGTTAAGACTTACGGCGCAGCTGAAGAGACTGTTATTTTCTACTTATGAGAAAAATAAACCTCCACCAGACAAAAAAATGAAAAAATACACTGAATATAGTAACGTGCAAAAGTCTTAGACACCTATGTAAATCGCTTAAAGCCATTTTTCTCAGCGTGTGATAACGTGTTTTTCTGCTAGCAAAGTTAACAGAATAAATGCAAACAAACAAGAAAGCATTCAAATGTATCAAGATTTGTTTTGTTTGTAAAAAAGTAGCTGATATTTTGTGAGCTGGTATGGAGAACACAGGTTCGGTTCCAGACTTCTCCTCGGTTCCTTCAGCCATTGTTTGGATTTGTGAAATTTCATCAGCAGCTCTTGATTTAAACACATCTATATATGGTAAATAAAATCACTAATTACAGTATAATGTTATTTGTATTTATGTTTTTTATTTAGTATATTTAGTAATATTAAATGTGAAAAAAACACTCACTGCTCATACAATTTTTAAATACAATCAGACTTTTGCACAATACTATATATATTTTCTAAAAAAGGACCCAGCCACGTCTTCTGTTTAAAGAATTCAGCTACTTTAAAGTGCACCCCTTGCTGAAACAGATTGTAGAAAAATCAAGCAGTACATACAGCTGTACATAAGGATCAGGTCTCCATGCCCAATGCCAGGTGGCTCTAGGGGTATAAAATCCCTAGAATTGGTCAGTGGAGCAGTGAAATTACATTCTCTGAGATAATAAAGCTCAATGCAATACCTCTGAGAGGGGTTGGAGCAGTGTTTGTGATCCAGAACTAATCAGCCCAACATCAGAACCTGACCTCACTAATGCTCTGGTGGCTGAAAGCAATCAGATCCTCACAGCCAGCCTTCCAATGTGTGAAGTGTAAAGCCCTCCCAGAAGAGTAGAGGCTGTAACTTGCACAAAGAGGCCACAACCTCCCAATTATCACCTTTGATTTCAGACGAAATGTTGAATGAGCAGGTGTCCACTACGGCTGCACAATATATCCTCTGCTAATCGTTACTGGAATATTAGTTTCTTCGGTAGTGATATATGCAATATGCAAATGAGCCTCTAACCAATCACAGTGTTTCTGACAGGGTGACCAATCACAGCTCCAGGTGAGTTACTGGGTGTTCTAAAGAATCAATGTCTTCATGTAATCAAACAAAAGTTGCATTTTTAACCATTAAAGGTGTTGGTGAATCGGTGCATGAATGGGCGGGGCTAAACTGCTGTAGCCAGAATAAGGAGATATATTTTAATCGTGTCAGTTTTGTGACATCACAAAAACTATGATTTGAAAACAGTCTATTTCTGTAGCTCATTTCCCATATATGGACTGTACGGATGGGGGGGGGGAGTAAATCACTATTTGAAACAGTATTTACAGACTTTAAGCCCTTTTAATTCCAGAAAAGTGATATGAGCTCTTTAATATTACAATCACAATATGTAGCATTAACATCACAATACTGATATTTTATCTATACTGTGCAGCTCTAGCGTTCACAAATGTTTGGGCATAGTTCTGCGTTGGTGTTTTAGATGCTTTTAAGCAGGATTACATTTCAGACTGTGTAAAAGCAAATGACAACCTTCCTGAAATGGAGCTCAGCTCTGTGCATTACTTTGCATAAACAAATACACTTCACCACCCTCCGACAGACCTCCCGAGGGACGTTCACCCCATCTCAAGGAGTCCTGTGCAGTTGCGGAGCATTTAGGACGGGTTTACTCAAACAGGGATGGTACATTTAGGACACCCAAACACACTTTTACGACCGTGGAGTGCATTTCATAAACAATGACGAATTTCAAAGTGGATTCTTGCTTTGAGAGTCTAACAGACTACTGAAAGATTTCCAGAACAAAGCTTCTGAGGCAAGTTAGACAAGACCTGGTTTGTTTATCCCCTCTATAATGCATAAGATTTGGATTCAAGGGAAGAGAGTTAAAGGAATATCCCACCCAAAAGTTGCAAACACTGCTAAAAATGACTATAGACACGCACGGAGGCAGCTGGGGTTATAAAAACACACACATTTTTCACTGCATTCGATTTGCTAGCTGAAGTACTCCTCGAAAGCAGAGTTAGCTTGAATAGTATTTGAGGTTTTGTTCCTTATGTATGCATTTACTTATTTATTTATTTATTTAGTATTCAGACTTCTTAATCTTTTGAACCTCAACATAATTCTACAACATTCTACAAAGTTAAAGGCTTATTACTATTTTAATAAAAAAAATTTTTAAAAAAATATTCAGTCATACCCAGGTAACAGCTAAAAAGCTAAAAAATATCTAAAAGCTGAACATAGTCAAATCCTTTTCTCTAAAAGACTAAAGCAAGTTAAGCAAGTGAAAGCCATTAAACTGGCAAACAACTTTCAAACAAAGACAAATTCAGGCGGTTGGTTGTGTTCTAGTTTTGACAGTTAAACACTGAGCATTTGACTCATTTAGACACTGCAGTGGGAAGACAGAAATAGCAGCACAGCTTATCACTAAATCTATACAAATTTAGTATAAAACACAGAAATAACTCGCCGAGCGGCTCACGTACTGAAATTACTGCACTCATAATTGAATGTATGCTGCAGACGTTAGTTTCTTATTATAGGTCCCACCCTAAATGGAACATTCCCCTCCACTCCACCTTAAATGGTGCAAGATTATGTCCTAACTGCTGAACCATTTATTGTGGAATTGAAAAGTCCAGCAAGACGCTGTCAACAAACATGCACTAATCTCACAATGGAGTAATCTAGAAACATTATAATAAACCAGCTACTGTCTCCTTATTTGACAGACCGTTACCTTGAAGCGTAACATTATTTCTCTTAGCATCTTTGTAAACAAAAAAAAAATCTAGCAAAAAAATGTATATTTTAATAAAAAGAAACAATTAAAATTACAGTTATATGTACAATATGGTAACAGGTAAATAAATCAATTTTTAAAAGCAGTCAAAACCTAAAAGAAAAAAAAGATCAGGACCAGTTGTTGTAGCACCTGAGTTAAAAGTTAAAAGTTTCTCTTACTTAGTAAAATGCACTGAAATTGTCAGTGGTACTGTACCACAAGCTACAGACGCTACAGATGCGGAGAATTCCTTTTGCACTTTGCTTCGTCAACTGTATCTGAGGAAGAGACGCATTAGTCCATGGAAGCAGTTGCTGCTTCTTCAGGCTTGAAAAACCATCACCACAACTGAAACCCAACCCCAGCTTCTTTTTAAAGCACATTTCCTATATCCGCCAATCAACGCTGTTTTTTTTTAAATGCCTTTAATTAACTTGGGCAGGAAATTTCACCATCATGTCTTTTGTGAGGGTGCTTCATTACTCTGAATTAAGACATATGCTCTGTTTCTAGGTGGGATCCGTCCATGTACTCTGCGTACTATTCTCCTTCACCCATGCACACGTTGGGCAATTTTTCATTCTTGATGTTTAGATATTCTCTGTGTACGCCGGCTATCTGGCTGTGTGTACGTGTGTGTGTGTGTGTCTTAACCTGCTATAACCCTCTCTCCTGCTTGTAGATACCTTACAAGGCCATTTGTGGCTGCTCTAGATCCAGTTTCTCATCTCTGGATCTGTTTCCGCTGCTTCTGCTGCGCTGTCAGCTGCTTTATACATACACACACGGACACACACACAAACAAACTATACTGATGTAGTGCAGGGCACTTTCTCACTGCCTTTCCCCTTGAGAGCCCCACATCACTGTTCCTCTTTGCATTTGCTTAAGTATGTTCTTGCAACTTCATAACAGTGCACTGGGCACTCTTGCTGTCTCCATTTGTCCCTTTGCTCCCTCCATTCAGGTACAATCGTTGGGCCAGTAGGCAGAAAGAGGTCTTGAGGTTAGATCCTTTTACACGAACAAAGCGGCCCTTGTTGCCAGAGTGAATGGATCCAATGCAAACACAAACAGAGAGCTCTCAATTAGTCTAACATACTGAAACAGGCTCTTTTTATTTCACCTGGCTCTATTACTGCATCGCATTAGCCATCTGTATGCGTGTTTCAATCAGAACAAATGTATAGCAGCATTTCTTTATGGCAACACGGAGACTGGCTGGCCCACTTGGCGACATTTTTGCGGGCGCTTAAGCCTCCGACGTGCCAGTTTTCATTCAAGGGCCATTTGTGACGCGTGCCTCTTCTCCCCACGTTAGCCAGACGGTAAATTCCTGAGTGCGAATCTCAAACTAATCTTGAGTGAAATCCAGCTGGCCCAAGGTACTGCCCATAAAGAAAGCGCTGTACAGGTGGCCAGCCTGTGAGAGCAGCACTCTGGTCTTTCTGGCCTTGCCCTGGACCAACGGACTGGGAACTGATTGAGATAAAGAAGATTATGAGGATGCATAACACATTATTGCTAAATACGGTACCAATCTCAACACAGTATAGTTTTTTTAATGAAATACGTCAAACAGAATTTAAACCCATCACCAACAGGCCCCTCAGCCTTTTCCAAAGGTTTCTCATTTGCCATTTATAGAGGAAACTATAGTGAATAAAACTGGCATCTGGGTGCATCCCATCACAGTAAGGGGGGGCAGAGGGTTTTTATGCAACATACACACTCACTTTTTTTCTTTAGGTCAGCTAATAAATTCTAGAGGCTGCCATTTCTGGGGGTTATTTTGACAAGAGCACTCAAAAAAATTACAGCTGTGCAGAAACAAGCCCAACACAAAGTACAGAAAATCGAATTGTATCTTGGCTCAGAATTAAAATCATATCAAATCTAAAAAAGATGTGTGTCGTTGTAGCCCTTATTAATTAATGAGGATAGAATAGAGCTAAGTAATCAGGCTACCTCAAAAACAATACATATATCACACAATATATGTAGCAAGTGAGCCACCATGTTAACACATATACTGGCTGAACATGTAACAGATAGTAAGCTGGATAAGGAAGGTAAAGGATAAGCTCTACGACACCTGATGAAATAATCAATGCATTTTTATTGATCATTCAGTCTAATTGTCCAAATATTCAATATTGTCAATATTTAGTCCTTGCAGTGCAGCCCTTAACAATTAACCGTATTATCAGTATAGCTCTAGTAGAGAGCAATCCCATCAGCCGAGTCTGTCTCTGTTTATCTGTCTCTCTCCACCCACCAACATTCTGAGTCGAGTCTGTCTTTGTCCTACAGACGGGGAAGCATAAATCTGTAGGTGAATCGTCTCTGGCTGGGTTAGCAGACAGGGAGAGGGCAGGGCAGTAACGTGTGCAGCAGGAAGCAGAGCTAAAACTCACTCCTGCTGCTGTTAGCTGGGTTAGCTTTCCCCCCATCAGCTTCAGGAGAGGGCCAGGAATAGCAATGATCAGCAGGGGGAGAGAGACAGACAGACAGAGAGACAGACAGAGAGAGAGAGAGAGAGCACTACAAAGACAAAGACAGAGAGAAAGAGGCGCACACACAGAGCCAGAAAGGAAGAGGGATAGCGGACGAGAGAGAGCTCTTCAAACGCTCTTCAGCACAGACGGCAAAATGACAGAACTCTGCTGTCAGTTCACCCAAAATACAGCGCTATATTTGTGTGTGGCACATCAGAAAATTGCTTTGAAAAAGGAACCCATTAGCTGCCCTGAAATATTTAGGAAATGTACAAGCACGTTTAGAACCGCTTGTTAAAAAAATTGGATTCTTAATTGGAGCAAAACTGCTGAAGTTTTAATACTGGAAAGCATGTCCCTCATTAAACTGCTACAAATTAGACACATATATCAAATTACTTGAAGCTTAATTGCATGCTTAGGATGCATATGTGAAGGAATACTGATGATTTCATACAAAGCGAGGCATATATTGCATTATCTTCATCATCATCATCATCCCCAAGCATTGTGTTAAGAGCAGCTTTCCTCAGGTCTGTGGTTCGCCATGGAATCTCTTTCTCAAAAGACATTCTGCACCAAATGCTCAGTTCTGAGTGATCAGTCAAGCAAAACATTTCAACAACAGCATGTCTTAAGAGATTGTCCCAACCTGAAATAGAAAATATACGTGTCAAACTGAGAGACAGGAGAACAGGAGGCTGCACTGACTTTTGACCTCTGGGCCATTTCACACTCTCCAATCATTACAAGAATAATAATAAGACCACAAAAATGAGCTGAGATAGACTGTAAACAGATCACAATTCACAAAATGCATAATTTGTTTCAATACAATATCATCGTGTCTTGATTCAGTACGTTAATATTAAGGATAATGTAGCAAAAAAAAAAAAGGAGTGCCTGATGTTTATATGCTGAATGTTAACATTACTAATTTCAGGTTTTTAGAGTATTCTGTATATTACAGATTTTAGAATGGTAAATTATTGTGCTAGATCAGTTCAGACTGGTTTCAAAGCAACGCAAAAATACACAAGAGATGATTTATACTGACCTAAGCTAAAGCAACAGCCACAGAGGTTAGTCCTAACCAAACTCAACGGCCACAAGCTAACAAACTACAATAAGATATGATATATGGTGTGGTATACTGTTAGACTCCAATGGAAACTGCAAGGTCCTAGCAGCAACAAAAAGAATTCTGTGAGCAGTCACTACAGTTTGGGCCCACCCTCAGATTATTCTAAATAAATGATAGGTTACTCTTTCAAACTTTTATTACAAGAAAATGTTAGAAATACTTAATAACAAATGTAACTGACTGGTTCTGAAGTGTAACAAAGAAGTGTATATACTGTAAGTGCAAAATAACCCCCCCGCCTTCATCAGAGCAGCACAGATTCTAAGATAAGATAAGATAAGATAAACCTTTATTAGTCCCACAAGTGGGAAATTCGCATTGTCACGGCAGAAAAGTGGACAGTACAAAGAGCTATTTCCAAAAATTTCTCCACATCCTTTACAGAAATTTTTGGAAATAACTTGTGTCTGAACCCTCCCAACACTTTTTCAAGCAGCAAACAGTTCCGTCTCATTTGCTGGACGTTCATTTCGAACTTCCAGATCGTCCCATGCAGCTCAATGAACTGGAGACTTCAGAGAGACATTGTTCTCAAAACTTTTTGCTTTCTTTTGACCACATATTATTTTGGCACAGTTTTGAAGAACGCTTGGAATCATTATCCTGTTGAATTAAATTTTGTGCAATTGAACCTAAACCAGAAAGAATTCCCCCCCCCCCCCCCGATAAAGACAAAGTGAATGTCAAAGCACTAAAGACAGACCTGATACAGGCCCCTGTAGAGTATATATTAGAAAAAACCTGAAAAACCTGAAACTTAAAATGTACACTTGAACGCAACTTAATGTTTATATAGAACTTGAGGTGCTCCTTAACAAGGTTTTAAATGTGTGCATTAATGCATGTCCCTGCTGAGATTCTAGTAGAATATATAGTGTATCTAAAGCTTAGCCTGCATCTAAAGCTTAGACTAAAATGTTTTTAAAAAAAAAAGATGAGTCACAACTGGTAATGCAATTTATTCCAAACCAGGCTTAATCTATATCCAGACGCCAGGAAATTGCCCTTGGTCTTTTAAAAAAAGTCACAGAACCTCAATATAGAGTGCAGTGCTATACAAAAATCTGCTTAATGATAATGTAATGGAGGCCAGACGTAAGGAAAGCATGCCATGAAGCTTGTGTTGACACAGAGTGCATCAGATAAAGCCAAGGCTCAAACAAATGACTGGTAAATCAGCTGCAGGTTGAGCTGGGATCACCATGGACCTCTCTACCGTCTCAGTCTCTCTCTGTGGAATTCAGGCTGTGCAAACAGTGCAGTCTTCAGCATTTCAACCTGAGGCAACCTGAGCTATGCCCACCAGCCATTTCCAGTCAACGTGCCAAGCAATTTCCCGTACATGTCAAATGCAGAGAGAGAGAGAGGAGAGACAGAGAGGTCTATTCCTATGTCTGCAACAGATCACAATCTCAAATGCAGGAATAAAACAAACTGGAAGTGTCTTCACAACAAAGGAAGCATTTGCGCAGCGAGCGATTATAAACTAAGCCATTTTCGCACATTTACAGGACTGTAACTGCTTGTTAATAAACCTTCAGCATGAAACTGTTCAGGTCTGTTAGTCGTGGGCATGACCGTGGGGTTTATGTTTCTTCATTTGCAGCTACACCCCCACATATCCTGAACGGGCAAAGCAGAGTTACCAGCTCCAACCGCAGCATTAAAGTGCTCAAGACAAAACAATACGGAGGACAAGCAAAAAGTAAAGACAAAACAAAGTCATAAAATGATACATGCCAGCTACAAAACCAAGGCACAGTATTCTGTACTGATATTAAAAACAGAGAGAGACAGTGAGACAGGCAGATGGGTAGTAATAAAAGTGAAAGTAAACACAAAGAAAACCAACAGTAAAAGGAAGATTCCAAATACTTTTTGAGCAGAACTGAGTGGAGTAGAACATCAGGTATAGTGGACCAAAAGGGCTTCACATTAGAGCTGCACGATGCAGATAAAATATCAGTATTGCGATTTTACTGCTACATACTGAGATTGCAAAGCCTTTCAAGATATTAAAGGGCCCATATCATCACTTTTCTGGAATTAAAGAGGCTTAAAGTCTGCAAATACCTCCCCAATCCATATAGCTCATGTATGGAAAACGGGCTACAAAAACAGCCTGTTTTCAAATCATAGTTTTTTGTCACAAAAACCCAGTTTATGTCACAAAAACATAAACTATAAATATAAATACATCTCCTCATACTGGCTACAGCACTTTATTGCATATACCAGCCTTTTGTGATATTGGTACTGCAGAGACTGATATTGCAATTAGGGCTGGGCGATATGGCCTAAAATCTATATTGCGGTATAATCTGAAGCATGTGCGGTAACGATATATATTGCGATATATTCTTTTCTTCTG
>JBBPCZ010171191.1:0-16528 GCA_037974445.1 Brycinus macrolepidotus
TGTGTGTGTGTGTGTGTGTGTGTGTGTGTATGTGTATGTGTATGTGTGTGTGTGTGTGTGTGTGTGTGTGTATGTGTGTGTGTGTGTGTGTACTTCTGAGAGGGAGAAGCTTTGCGGTTTTTATCGTCTGTAGTTCCTGATCTGTGTAAAGTGTGTAACACATTCACACACTGTTTTCTCCCACTGTTGGCACCTCTGTCTGAGACATTGGAAAACAGCAGCTACCCAATACAGTAACAGTGTGGTAGTAAATGCAGAGTAAACCGTTAGAGGGTGACCAGAAAGGGCACTATGGCCAAAAGGGCTGGTACTTGGGCACTTAAGCTCCCACCCCACCCCCAAACGCACACACCTGTGGAATGTAGAGAACCTGAATTTCAGTGTTCACTGATACGCCAAGGCTGGTCTTTTACTCACTCTTTTTGAGCACTGAAAAGTGATTTCATCTACCAAAAATAGTCTTGGTTTATTTTTACCTGAGCATTTTCCAACCTGTCTTAAATCCTTGGAATTAATCAGTCTGTGTTTGGTACTGTGCCTTCAAGACTGGTCCATGTTAATGAGCTCTGTTCTGGTTGGCGTCCCAGTATTGTGCCTAATTCCAAAGGCAGTTTGGACCATACTTATCAACAATAACCTTTTAAATTAAGTAAGATTTTATGACGGGGGGATAAAATGGTAAAACAGGAAAACTTTGGGAAAGAAGTCTACAATATGGGAGAAACATGAGGGTTGACGGGTTCGGTCTAAACACTCGTAATAATGTCAGTATGAATGGGTGGAGCTAAACTGCCACAGGCCAAAAAGACAAACCTGAAACTTTAACAGTGTTAACATAATGCATTTAACTCCTTTATTTAAAAAAATGGGTAGGGTTTTCATGATTTGGGGCATTTGACAATGTTATGGTCTCTGTTGCCTGTTTTTTTTTCCTTTACCAACTGTAAAACAATTGGAAATGGCCATAAATATTCATAATCAGTGCACTCCTATAATACATTGCAGCGCTGATATTCTGAGCACAGCCTTGTGTGCTTGCGTAAGCAGCCTAGGGCACTCTTGAAAGACGCATGCACACAAAACACATTTGCATAATTCTGTATAGCGTCTGGGCCCGTAATCTGTCAGCATCACATCGAGGGCAATTTCTCGGTAAATTGCTTGTTAGATCTGGAAAGTTCTCGTTTCAGTATAAGAAAGGGAAAGAGAACTTTTGTTTAACTAGGAAAATGCATTTAAACGTTCTCATTACATGAAAGGCAAGACGATGTAGGAAGAGAGAGAAGAAGAAAGAACAAGATGGAGATAGGATGGAATAGGGCAGATCATCTTTCCCTCCGACACTCCCTACCGTTTCTCCACATCATTATGTCTCAATTAGAGGGTGAAATATCTGCAGGCTTGAGTATAATACCGCTCCAGGAAAGCCATTCAAACACTAGAGAATCACACACACACACACACACACACACACATTCACCTCTTTAACTCGTATTCCTAACCCTCATGACCCACCTCTTCCCTCCAGCTCATATAAATCAGACCCCAGTGCTAAAGCTAGGTCAGATTTTAGCACCTGGCAGATTCCTGCAGCCGGTGGCACGGTTCCAGTTTCAAATGATGAGAGCATTTCCCTGAGCTGCCTTTGGCTGTGGAATGATGTCGAACCATTTATGGATCAATTATTGTTCACTGGCGAGTGTTATCCCATTACATGTTATTATGGCCTATCTGATTTGTTTTTTTTGTTTTTTTCTTGCTTCAGAAAGAGGGCCATTAGAGCGTAAGTACCATCGTCAATCAGCGGTCGACTTGCGGACGATATCTGATAGTTCTCCAAGTCGTCTAAGTGCATGTGGGCTCTGGAGCTCCATGCTAAACGCAGGCATGTTAAGCAGAACATTATGGTGGAACGATCTCCATCGATACGGAAAATAACAAAACCACTAAGAACCTTGGCCAGCTCCACCCCGGTGCTTCAGTATTTACAGGAATTTCTGAAACACGACTGTCACTTATGTTGGACAATTGACAGTCATATCGATCAGTAAAGCACTCTTGAACTAAAACCATTCGTCCTCTTTTTAATTTGTGATTATAATAAATTATAATCTGACTGATGGAATTTCTGTCTCGTTAAAATTTAGATCGGTGACGATATTCATATCAGTTGAGCCGTACTTTAGACCTTGCAGACCCACTGATTTTGGTTCAGGTTGACTTATCATTGTGTTCTTAAACACGCTGATCCGGAAAAAACTAATAATGAACCGTTCCTCTCCTGAATCTGAGGCAGAGGTGTCTGGGCTGAGTTTAATTCCTGATCTGAAATCAGAAGAGGAGAGAGCTGTCTTTTGCACAAAAGGGAAAATTCTCAGCCCAGTTATTTGTCAGCCTGGCTCCACTCTGAGGTGACAGTTGGGCTGGTCATGCTGTGTGACTGATTGGGACGTGTCTTCCTAATCTTCCTAATGACTTTCACTGTGCTTTTTTTGACCTCTGTGTGTGTGTGTGCGTGTGTGAAATAGTTTGTCTACAGAGAACTGTTAACAAAGAACCAGCCAGATCATAGCTATGTAATAATACACTTACCTAAATACCTATCCCTCATTAGCATTACAAACATGGTGTACATTCACTTCCGCTACTTTTATTTAGTGTGTTAAATAACTTTAAGATTTTGACTTTGTTTTCTATGTTTTTTTTTTTTAGAAATGACCTTTAAGGAGAGTGTCAGGCGTCAGTGTTCATAATTTATCGATGGCTAACACTGACACAGAGAAAAACACTTTAGTGTTGAACTTGGATATTCTGGTGGATACAACAAGCCTGGCAACGCAATTCATTTTTAAGCATTTCTTCCATTTTCTCTGTAATGCGCAGCCATCAAAGCGATAGCCCAGTTGTCGGGTTGCCAGATTGCAAGTTCGATCACTGGCGATGCCCCCAGCCATCTGTGGTCAGGACTCCAAGAGACTCCCAGCTGGCCTTACTCTCCTTCTCCCACCACACAGAACTAGAAGGTATTGTTCTTCTCCAAGCATGGTAAACTGTGTTTAAGGCAGTTTGAAAATTTGTGCTTCATGTGTCTCAGTAGAAGCACGTGCCAGCCTTCACCATCCCAGCTTGGCGACTTTAGTGGGAAGAGACCCCATTAGTGGGTGGAGCTGGACAGAAAAATTGAAAATCCCCCAAAACACAGCAGTGAGCAGGTTGACTTGATTATATTCAGTTCCGAGTTGGTTCCTAATGTGTTAATGCCACATTCTACACTCCTAGACATTTATATGATGAGAAAAAAACACTACCGAAGCTCCACAATGAACTTTTCTTTGATGCATTTCCTGTACGATGGCCATCTAACAGTACTATAATTCTGTTATACGCTTGTGAGACCAAATATGAGGTATTTCAGACAAGATTTGTTACTAATTCACGCTGAATATTTGACCAAGCTGCAGTTCGGTACTGGATACCAGTACAGGGACTTGAATGAGTGCCATCTCTAAACTCGCATCTGTTTCTTCTGTCTCCTCTTCTGCTGCTGCTAAGTCACACCACCTCTTTCCTTTCTCGTATCTGGCTCTCACAATTTCATTATCTCGAAGCAGACATTTGGTCATTCTCTGTGGAGAACCCCTCGTCACACCTTCCCGACTCTGCAGTCTTATCAAGCCAAGTTAGTGAAGCACAGACTTCATCGTGTTGTGCCAAGTCTGTGATACAGCGTGTCCCCAGCGTTTTGAATGGCAGCAGCTCTTTGCCAGATGGTTCAGGTTTATTCAGAGTGTTGATCTATGTCTGGCGAGTTCCTCCATAGTGAGGCGTCAGCCAGCAGAACTGCAAGGGATCGTCCTCCAAATGTGGTGTATGACCATGCCTTCTTGTAATTTTCTTGTAATGAATCACTCAGTGTGCGCTGTATATGGAAGTATCAGGCATGACACGCAGTCTGTTAGCACTGATAGCGGGAATCTGTGCCAAAGTTTGTGAACAATTTCAGCATTTTACTTGGCTTGTAGTGCACTGCATGTACACTTCTCAGTGTCAAAAGATGAAGAACTTGGGGTTTCACTGTTGAGGCATGAATATATTTCTGCTAGAAGCCTATTAAAGCAGATGTTAAGTTTAGTGTTGTCGTTGTTTTTTTTTTGTTTGTTTTGTTTTGTTTTGTTTTTTTTGTTATTGATTAAAATGAAAAAGTTCAGCAAACCAGAAATTAGTTGGAAACGTGCATAAGAAAAAAATGCATGTTTTAAAGTCTGGGGCTGGGACGATAAACTGGGATGAAATATTGATATTTTCATTATTTAAGAACCACGTGTATTTTGGAGTTACTTATTCAGTATATCTATGATAGTTTCCATTTGCATCAGAGGGGGGTGACCCAGCCTGATGGCCTTTTCACATCGAGTCTTGTAGATCAAATGCTCAAGTTTTGAAAACGTACAGATTGGGACGCTGTCTTTCACATCAGAGCTTGGTGGCTTAAACAGAAATGATGACCTTGTCATTGTTAGTACTCAGTGAATGGATTTCTTCATCTTCTTTCTGATTATTCAAATAAAAACACATGGAATTTGATGTGAAGGTTTCAGTGTGGAGCCCCAGCTACTTCGACTAAGACTTTGCATTCTACCTCTTTGAGCTACTCTATATGAGTGGTGTTCGCGGTGACTCAATAATTGAAATAATTAAGCCAGTTGAAGTTAATTGAGCATTTTGCAGGGCAATCTTTGTGTGATTTTAATAGTAAATACATGTAGGCATTGCAGAATAGATCTCAGTTCAAATCCAAACTTACTTGTACCTTTAAATGTTGGCCTTGGCCCGTGTTTTAGGGATAGTACATATTAGATACGCAGTTTACTGATGCTTCTGGACAAATCTTCAGTGATGTTCCAATACACATCAGTGGATGTACTTGTAGAGACAGTGATAACTTGTGACTTGAAGCTGAATCTTAAACGGCAAATTACAAATGTTTACTGTGTTTAATTTTCACATGGTTATCTGAGTAACAGAAATCTGTTACTGGCGCAGACCCATATTCAACTAAAATTAAGAATGAAACAATTGCTTCCAGTGCTGTTTTCTTGGTGTAGCAACACATGTAAAGGGTCCCAGTTAAATTCTTCCACTGGTCTCCTTCAGTAAGAAACAGAGCCTCATCAGTGCTCCCCTTTGTGTGCCTTTCTTGCCACAAAAGTGTTTTTACTCTTTTTAAAAGCCTTTAAAAATTTTTTTGTCTCATGGTTTGCCGTTGTTACGTTTTTCAGAAACTGCTTACTCAACTAGAGTAAGAAAATGTGTCATTGCGTGGTTGCTATAAACCCAGTGTTAGGAGACACACAAACATTGGTTTTATGGGCAAAAAAAAGTGTGTTTAAAAAAAAAAAAAAAAATCTCCTCACAGCATGCATTCAAACGGCGATTTTCTGATTCTCATCGTTCAGCTCCGCATCCCACCACTGAACTACCGAGGGGGCGTCAGCTCACTGCCTCTCACCAAGCCGTTAGTGGTTATGGCTGGCTGAACACACAGCCACATTCAGGGGTTGATTATTTAAACCACAGCAAACAGTGACACACGTCTTTTTTTAATAACTGACCTGAGCTTCAGTGTCTTGAAGTCTGTTTATGAGTCTGCTGTGTGTTTCGCTTCGTGTTTTTCTCTGCGTTTGTGTTTCTCTGCGTTTTGACCCTTTCTGGCCACCTTAGCCGTAACATCACAGATTCTCTCTCCGACACACATTTTGAAAGCGACTCAACCATCTGCTCTCTCTCCCTATAGATTACAGAGTCAGCTTGACCACAAAAATTGATTTATTTTTTTTAAATGCTCAATACGCAGCTTGATCAAAAATCTGAATTAAGCCAGTATTGGAACCATGGAATCATGCCATATTTAAAACAAAAAATGTGGGAGGAGAAGAGGCACCATATTACAGCTATAAAAAGAATTACAATAAGAAAATTATTATTATTATTATTATTATTATTACTATTATTATTATTATTATTATTATAACTTAAGAAGAACAGTAGATTGGTAGATGGTAGACTGATCACTAATTCGGATGGTTCACATTTTGCTCAGTCCAAACTCTGGACACACAGGGAGAGACCGTTGTATGGACCATCTGGGGATGCCCGAGGACCGGTTTTAGAATCACTAATATAGTCATATTGGCTGCCGTGTTTAAACTCTGTTATCGAGATGCATTTGATCAGGTGTTAATCAAGATGACTTTTCATTAGTCTGCATGAAACGTTTGTTCATCATTAACACTGCCCAGGGAGGTCTGTCCTTTTGTTAGCATTGCAGGGTCCCCCACCCCCCTCCTCATCCATCATCACCCAGCCTGCAGCCTTCACCCTGTCTCCTCCTCACCTTGCCTGTCACACACTCACCCAGTTCTCATTACACTGCCCCACCCCAGTCCCACAAGAGGAGGAGGAGGAGGAGGAGGAGGAGGAGGCAGAATGCCACTTTGAGTACAAAGGACTTCTATGTTAATTGAGTTCTATGCAAATGCAGTCTTGCATGATGAAAGGTGCAGAATCCTTGATGTACATGTGGCAGCGAGCGTCGCTGCAGGGTGCTGATGTGGTGAAAACAGGTGAAATGTTATGGGCTGGATTTATTTTCTTCCTGTTCTTTCTATGTCACAGTAATCCATGAACAGGTACTTGCTTTGTGTGTCCAGGCTTCATCTTTGTATCAGATCTGTTATTTCAATGGTAGTTAATGTGTGTCACCGTTTTTACCACCTGCCCCAAACTCAGCAATTCTGATTGGCTATCAGACCAGCAATTCTGATCTGATAGTGTTATTTGTATGCAGAACATAACTTTTAAATGATTCAGGCTTTGTGCAAGCTTTTATGAAGGTTGAGCTGAAACTAGCTGAGAAGCTTTTAGGTACGATGCTAGGAACAAGCACAAATGAACCACTAGACGTTGAAAATTGACATTGCAGCAGTCCAGATCATCACATTGTTAAATATCTTTATCTTTTGTTTCCTAGATGGTGGCTCTTGAAAGGCAGGTGTTTGATTTTCTGGGTTACCAGTGGGCTCCCATCTTGGCCAACTTCTTCCACATCATCGTCGTCATCCTGGGCCTTTTCGGCACCATTCAGTACCGCCCGCGCTACATAGTGGTGGTGAGTATACATACATTTACAGGTCTTTTTTTTTTTTTTTTTTTAAACCAGTGATGTAACTAGGATATTTCAGGCCCATTTGCAAAAAGTGCAGAAATTTGCATGTAAAATTGCTGCTCTAATAAAGACCTCATTGCGATTCCCTGCCTGCACTGCTGACAGTTACACCGCTGTTTTAACACAACACAGTTAAAGACAATGTTAAAGAGATTTCTCAAGCTACATTCACACTTTCCTGGCAAACGCGCTGTAAAACAGCAAGATTTGACTACATCACGGCTGAAACCCGTCAGAGGAACTGTAACACCCTGAACAGACATTTTGAAATGGAATATTTTATGATCCAAGAAAACCTGAAATACAGACCACATGCTTTCTAATGTTCTACAGCGACCGGTTGGACTGTCAGCTCTGCATGGGGTGATGAAAATAAAGTAAAGTAAAGTAAATTGGCCCCTTGTAGTCACGTGTGAACACACCACAGCACACAGTGTGAACAGTGTGAAATTCTTTCTCTGCATTTAACCCATTTAACCCATTCACCAAATGAAGCAGGGGGCTGCCACCAACTAGGTGTGGCTGGGGAGCAGTGTGTGGGGGAGGTAGCAGCAGTGTGTGGTGGAGGTACCATGCTTAAGGGTGTCTCAGTGGTGTCACTAGCAGTGTTGGGATTCAAACCCACAACCTTCCGATTGCAGGGGCAACGCCCTAACCACTAGGCCACCCAGGTGCCCCACGATTAATGATTAACGGTGAATAGCAAAAACACACACAAAACCTTTTGATAATGTCATAGCAGCTTAACAGTGAAATCTCTTTTCAAAATGTGTAAATTGGCTGGCCATTAGAGGAACAGTCTGGGGGAAAAAAAGAATAATTTACACAATTTTCCACTTGAAGTCCCTAGATATGGTCATTAAAATTTAGTTAATTCAGTTTAACTCTGGAGATTTGAGTTTAACATTCCTAAGAAAACTGTTTCTGTAAAAAAAAAAAAAACACCACCAAAACTTCTCAACCCACTCAAACTGCATCCAGCTCTTCATTATGGTGGAGCAAACTTGTGGTTTAGAACACAGAATGACTTTCATGCAAGCTATAAAAGTTTTGCAACTGCCAGTAGCCATTTTAAACAACACCAGAGTTCAAGAGAAGTACAGCCATCATCTCCCCACCTTCTGCAGCACAGGACTGATCCCTGTGCTCCCAACACATTGTTTGGCATTTTAATCTCTAGAATCCGCTCCTAACTACTAATAATTAAATAATTAAAAGTCCGGTAGACCCCAGCTCTTTACTGGGTCAAGGCTGACTCCAAAGCCCGCTGGATTTCTACTAAAGCTTTACCTTTGGTTTTAATAAAGGGGGAGGGGTTATTTTTATATATTACTCTGAATCACATTTAAGATCATTTTGTTAATGCTTATTATGATCAGTCTCAAAATGCATGTTGAGTCAACCATGTCACAAACAGAATGTAACCAACTAGAACTGACCTGTCAGTGTTTCGTCCAGAAATGTGTTCTTTCATGGCTTTTTTGTCAAGTTTTGTCAAAATTCAGATCACTTTTGTCAAAATACAGAAATCTTGAGTGTAATAATTACAGATGATCTATTATTGTGTATGCATTTGTCATGTAATGTTTTTTTTTTGCCAACTTAACATGATTTCAGAAATTATTGTCATTTCCAAACTGCCTCATCTCGATTAGCTACATCAGCATAGTGGAGCTCGGTAGTGTAGCATTCAAAACTGGTAACATAGCATTACGGAGTGAGTCTAAAACTCATTAAATTCATTAGATTAAAGGGATTTTTGTCAGCTGTGTCACCTTTCTGTCAAAGTTTACGTTTACGTTTACGGCATTTAGCAGACGCTCTTATCCGGAGCGACGTACATCAGTGTTTTAGGAGTCCACATCTGTTCTTCATACCTGTAAAGCTAGACATAAATCAACATCTGCTTTTAACCAAGTTACTGCTAGCTAAGTTGCACACCTTAACAAACCCTGTCAAAGAGAAAAAACAGGTCAGAGGTTAATACACAAGTAAGGGAAAACAGTTAAGAGGGTAAGTGCCTGAGGGATTTTTTTTTAAATATATAGGAAAAGATGTATAAGAGATGAACGAGAGGACTGGTTAGTCACCAAGGTTTGCTGAACAGTTACTATAAAAGAACATTTTGGGGAGGTTAGGTCTCCCTTTTCACACAATCTTACGAAACTTAGAGGGCGAAAGATTGCTTGTGCTTCCTCATTTTCATCACTTTTCAAACTGCTGCTAACGCAGAGTCATTAGACGGCTCATCGTGGGAGAGAGAGGACCATCCTACCCTTCAGTTAATACTATTAATATGTAGATACCCTATATCAAAGTCATTCATTCATTCATTCGAGGCAAGGACTCACCTTGGGCGCCAGCCCACCGCAGGGCTATACCAAAATCAGTTAAAACATATTTACAGTATTTTAGGTTAAAAAGTGGAGGAAAATGTAATAATGAGAAATGTGAAGCGACATGCAGCTTCAGAGAAGTGATAGTCCTGGGAATCCAGAGGGAGTTCTGCCTTGGCAAGTCAGCATCTCTCTGTTCATCTTTCTGTATATTACTCACCTCTAATCATGACTGTGCATGAATCACAGTGTCTAGAGTTCAGCCTTTCCCAACAAGACATCAGCTTAATCTTAGGTCATCTCTCTAAGAGGTGGAAGTCGTTTTGCCTTAGGCTGTACTTTACTGTCATCTGAAACCTCCAGCACTTCCAGCTCATGCGCAGCTGTGAATTTATCTGTTCAGATCAGTGAAGGCGTGTCATTTAGGATTCCATAATGTGTATGGAGATGTCAGTGCATTTTTTTTTTATTATCCAGTTCTCTTTTCTGTGCTCCAGTTACAGTGACATGAACCTGAGCTCAACACTTTCTGCTGAAATGAGAAAGAGGAAAAAAAAAATGTAACTTTTTCCTTTGGAGTAACTTTTATGAAAGGTCTCTGTGAAGAGCCCTTTGGCATTTTAACATGTTCTTTGAAAGATGAAGCTATCAACAATGCCTTTGAGCCAAGCTTTCTACAAAGGACAAAAGCTTCTCGGAGAACATTTGCTTCTCGTAATTTATGCCCCTCTGTTTTGAACTGTCGGTTACCTTTCAATGCTAATTGCTTGTCCTCTTTAATGATAGATTACCAAATCTGCTACCTGCAGAAAGGACTCTGAGATTAAGAATGAATGAGAAGAACCCATTTTAATTTTTAAATTCTGCAGACTTGGCCGAGCTAGATATCAGCCGACTTGCTTATCACAAGGAGGGCTAATTTAAATTAGCATCAGATTGGCCTTTATGCCTGTGTTCTGAAAAACACTGGGCAGACGGCGTGCTAAATGTTTAGCACAATATTTTCTTGTTACAAATTCAAAGATTTTCTATACACAGATCAGCCATAACATTAAAACCCACCTGCTTAATATTGTGTAGGTCTCCCTTGTGCTGCCAAATCAGCATGAACTCCTCAAGATCTCTGAAGATGTGCTGTTGTGTCTGCACCAAGACATTAGCAGCAGATCATTTAAATCCTATTAAGTGGTGAGGTGGGGCCTCCGTGGATTAGACTAGTTTATTCAGCACGTCTCACAGATGCTTGATCGAACTGAGATCTGAGGCCCAATCAACACCTTGAACTCTTTGTTGTGTTCATTAAACCATACACAAATAATTTTTGCAGTGTGGCGGGTCGTATTGTGCTGCTGAAAGAGACCCCTGCTGTTAGGGAATGCTGTTGCCAAGAAAGGGTAAACTTGGTCTGCAACAATGTTTAGGTGGGTGCTGTGTGTCAAAGTAACACCTACATGAACGCCAGAACCTGAGGTTTCCCAGCAGATCACTGCCCAGAGCGTCACACTGCCTCCACCAGCATGCCTTTTTCCCATATCGCCTCCAGTTCTGATCCTCACAGTTGGTGCATATTGTGGTGGGCACTTCTTTCAGTGGTTTGCGTTGCAGTAGCCTTTCTGTGTGATCAGACCCTGCAGACTAGCTTTTGTTCCACATGAGCATCAGTGAGCCTTGGGTGCTCATGACCCTGTTGCTGCTTCACCAGTCATCCTTCTTTGGACCTCTTTTGGTAGGTACTAACCACGTCACACCATGAACACCCAACAAAACCTGCCGTTTTGGAGATCTGAACCAGCTGTCTGGCTGTCACAGTTTTGCCCGGATCAGAGTCGCTCAGATCCTTACGCTTGCCCAGTTTTCCTTCTTCCAACACATCAACTTCAAGAACTGAGTGTTCACCTGCTGCCCAATAAATCCCATTCATAGACAGGAGATAATCAGTGTTATTCACTTCAACCTGTCAGTGGTTTTAATGTTGCGACTGATCGGTGTGTCTGTTCCTAGCTGAGGAGACATTTCTATCCTCCGTGTAAACTATTCTCTTCAATGCAGTGATGATTTGAAGAGTTACCACAATTATTTATTTTCAATAAGATTTTTGGCCTGCTTGCAGTGATGGTAGCTGACTTCCTTCTGTAAGTGCCAGCTAAATCCAGACAGATCGCCAAATCCTTTCTAAAACAGTTGTAGTTTTTCCCACTTTCAAGATTAATCATCAGAAGGCAGTATTCCTAGCCTTTAAACTGAAAAGTCTTGATCTGGAAGCTGCTAAGGCACCGCTGTAGGATGTGTGTTTACAAGTCAACCTGCACCAGATGTAGCAATAGTTAAATATTTCATTCTGGCCGTGTCCCGTTAAATGCATACAAAGAGACCTGCTAGCTAATATCTGCTTTCAAAAAATACAGCTTAGCACAGAGCACGATATTTTCTTAATTTTACTCATCCAAACAATTCTCAATTGCCTAACAGCTTATTAATGCTCTGTCATAATGCATTGTTTTAACAGTAAAGGAAATAAATAATACATGACATAATTTAGCGTGCTGGAAAAAGTCTTCTCTAGGTCTCTTTCCCATCATCATCAGGTTACTTGTCAGTTGTTGCGGATAACCAACTTCATCGCCCCTCTACACTGGCCTAATGGAGTGAGAAGGCACCAAGCCAATAGATTTAGTTTGAAAACGAACATGGAGCCTTTAAAATGCAAACAATGCGAAATTACTCTAAAAGCATATTAATACATTTCCACAGTAACAGACATGGAGAATAAAAACACAATTATCGGCCTTACTGAGCCATGAAGACATGATCACCCTGTTGTGCGTGGGCCGTAGTTACTTAAAAGCCTCCAAGATGTTCGGTGCCATTCATGACATTACCAGTGTTTATGGATGTTAGAATGTGAGCTATGTGATCAGCGTGCGAGGGCTTGTCTGTAAATATGTGCCGTGTTTTTTTACAGTATGGCGTGTGGACGGCACTGTGGGTGGCCTGGAACGTCTTCCTCATCTGTTTTTATCTGGAAGTGGGAGGCCTGTCGAAGGTAAGAAACGGAGTCTTGTGCCCAGTACAAATGTCATGCCTCGTTCATTTTGCTCTCTAAAATATATGGCTGTTCATAGCTTTTCCAGTTTTTCCCCTGGTGTGCTGTCGACACAGCTTCATCTGCATGATCAGACTACCGCAGATGCCAGACTCAGGGACATGATGAATTTAGACGAATAATCTGTGTAAAAGTGGCTGATCTACAGTATAACTGTACTGGAAGGCTTTTCACGATGCATGATTTTGTTTTTCTGAGGTTTGTAAATAAGTTAGAACAGATATAATGCACCAGAAAAAAAGCAGTAGAGCCATAACTCCAGTGTTTGCAGAAATAAACTATTTAAGAAAAAAAAGCAGTTGATAAGCATTGATAAACGTTGCTGTTGTGCAGTTTTTACGATACTCTGTACTTGTTGTTGGTTACAGGCTCTTTAGAATTAGACCAAAGCTCTTTCCGTTGTATGGTACATGCATTTGTTCTTAAAATATGAACAGTAACTTACCAAATTGTAACCAAATTGAGAAATTATATGGTTAAAAGGCTTATAAAATTGATTTTTAGTTTGTGAAGCTGTGTGGTATAGCTTCAAAGATTGAATGCCAGAATAATCATTTCCAGGTTTGATAGAAATGCATGAAACTATAAAGCCTAGTTTTTGCAAAAAATAATTTTGCCAAGATTACAAAATTACAGCAACTAAATTATTGAATTTCAAAAATGAAATATTACACAATCTAACACAAAAATTATAGTTTATTAACGCAAATTGCGTTCAAAATAAACATTGTTGGTGTTACACAGTTTAAATTCCAGCTCAGTTCCATTCCGTTAAATTTAACCTAATTGACCTAATGGCACAGCTTTTTTATGACTTAAAAATTCTGTCATTTATAGTGATAAACATATTACTGCATTGCCTGTTACTAGATGCCAACAATCTTGGACTAAACTGCAGTGAAATTACAACTTTTTAACTCAACTCAACTTTACAACTCATCTACCTTAATGGTTTCTGACCATTAACAGTTTTAACAGCCCTAGTTTACGACTAAGCGGGCCCATTAGTAACCCTTAAAGTACCTGTAAATGTGTGTGTGTGAGTGTGCATATGTGTGTGAGTGTGCGTATGTGTGTGAGTGTGCGTATGTGTGAGTGTGCGAGTGAGTGTGCGAGTGAGTGTGAGTGTGTGTGTGTTTTTGTGTATGTGTGTGTGTGTGTATGTGAATGTGAGTCTGTGTATGTGAGTGTGAGTGTGTGTATGTGAGTGTGAGTGTGTGTGTGTATGAGTGTGTGTGTGTATGTGAGTGTGAGTCTGTGTATGTGAGTGTGAGTGTGAGTCTGTGTATGTGAGTGTGTGTGTGTATATGAGTGTGTGTGTATATGAGTGTGTGTGTGTATGCGTGAGTGTGTGTGTGTGTGTGTGTGTGTGTGTGTGGATGAGTGTGAGTGACTTTGTTGTGCTGGGTCTTGTACTGAATTCTGCGTTTGCTTGTCTAAACTAAAAGCTGAGTAAAGCCGCAGGTTTTCCCTGGGAGTGTTGTGTCTGTGGAAGAGAATTCGGGTGAAGGCCCCTCTGGTGTTTTCTCTGAGAAAGAAAAGCTGGCATAAAAGGTTCTCCCTGCCGCTCCATCTCTCTGTCATACATAAACCAGCCGCGCTCGGCTTTCTGCGTGTGCTGACAGGTCATGGAAATAAACACAGAGTCCCACGTGAGTGAGAACCGGGGACTCGCTGTAATTTATAGGCTTTGTTGTATGTCTGTGTGCTTCTTAACACTCACATTTCTTGGTCATGCCACTAAACCAGGCTCAGTGGTGATAAATCACTGAAATAGTAACACAGTACATTGGTGCTTTTGTAGCATCTCAGCTGACACTGAATCAGTCATTACTTTAAATCAGGGAAAATCATTAATCCAGGGACGTCCAAGTCAGATCCTGGTGATCTCCCGCCTGTATTCCAGCTTTCATTCCAGCATCCTTGCTTCTGATATTTAGATGCTTCTGAGTGCCCTGATTAACTGAATCAGGTTTGTTAGATTGAGGTTGAGAAGAGGTCTGATCCGGACATGCTGGCGATGCTGGAGTTTGATATGGACACATCTAGGTCTGTCACGTTCACTCATTTAAACTTGACTATTCAATTTAGAAGAGAACTGATTGAAAAGACCTTCTTGATGAATCAGCAGTGGTTGGTTTGAATGGTAACGATGGATATTAAATTCTCCCAATAGTCTCTTACAGTAAGAAGCAGAGTCTGATGAACCCACATAGTGTTTTAAAATATAAAAAGTACCTCCCAGTGTCTGGTTTGGGCAGTCAGTGCTTCATTAAGTTAAATCAGGTGTGCTGGTGGTTCATTTAAAAGCATTCCTATTATGGCATTTAGGACAAATCTGGAACGAAGTGTTGTATCTCAGAGTAACTCAAAACGTTCAAAATGCTTTGATAATGAGAACGTCTCGTCAATACATAACGTGTGACTTTTACAAGCAAAATTCACTTATTGCCAAGATACAGGGCCTTGCAAAAGTATTCATATTATTTAAAGACCAGCGTTCAGAATTAATTTGAAATGATGTTGGTTTAATGTATGAAATTCTTTGTTGTGAACATACACAAAGATGAAATATATTGTCCGAATGAGGACACTGCTGGCTTACAATTAGCCTCTACCTGTGAATCGTTTTTTTTTTTTTTTAAATCTCTTTTTATAAGTAATAGACCCCCTTAATTCAAATACAGTTGGTCAGGCTGTGAATCTGAGGGAAAGCTGGGTTCTGCGGAAGTTAGTGATGAAGTTATAGACGTGCAAAAGATGACGAAGGCCACTGAATAATATCCAAGGGTTCGGAAATCCGTGTGAGCACTGTTGGATCAATGGTGTGAAACTGGAAGCTGCATCTCACCGCCCAGACTGCCTGTACAAGGCCGTCCCTCAAAACTCAGCCTCAGAGTGAGAAGGGCACGTGTGAGGGCAAACCGCGGCGAGAGCAGCGATCACTTTGAAGGAGTTCAGGGGCTGACAGAGGGTGAAGGTACGCCAGTCAGTGATATAAAATGCTCTGCATAGACCTGGCTTGTGTGGAAGGATGGTTCAAAAGGAGCCAATACTGAAAAAAAAAACACATGAAAACATGCCTGGAGTTTGCCAGAAAGCATCATAGTGACCCACCTGTTAAAATTTGCTAGGACTGAAGGACGGACGGATGGATGGTGCAAAATCTAGGTAAATAATGCAAGGCATCTTGCTTCAGTCTGAGTAAAATCTCAAGCTAGGAGGAAAGTTCACCTCAGCAGGACAGTAATCCAAGCACAAGGCCAGAGCAGCACAGGAGTGACTGAATAACCAAAAAAGTGAATGTTCTACAATGATCCCGTCCAGTCCAGAATCTGTGCAGTTCAGAAGCGTAATGTAAAGAACCTGAGCAGCCTGGAGCAGAACGGGAGAAACCACTCCTGAACAGTGCAGAGCTATTAGAAACTTAACAAGGTGTTATTGGAGCCTCAGGTATTTCAGGTTAGAATACTTGTGTAAGCTGAATTTTTTAATTTTTAATTTTTCAATAGTCTTGATATTTGTAATCCGCACGAATCTGATGACTTTTAAGGGGGCTGAATACTTTTGCAAGACAAATTTATACAGTGGTACCCCGCTTAACGAACGCCTCACAGAACGAACGTTCGACATAACGAACGCCGCTGCGACCGCGCGCATGACTCGCAGAACGAACGCGTTTCACACAACGAACCGCACGACGCACGTGAAAATCGAGTTTAACGATTAAAAAAAATGGCTGAATCCGGCCAGATGTGTCTCAGATGAAGACAAAGCATCATGTTGAGTTGTTTCTCCCCATTAGTGTCATTTTTTCCCTGTTTTGATGTGTTTTTGGTGTCTGTGTGTTTACTGGTGGTTAAA
>JBBPCZ010171202.1:0-16527 GCA_037974445.1 Brycinus macrolepidotus
AGGTGAACGATTCCGGTGCTTCGCAAAATTAGAACCGGTTCTAAATCGGAACCGGGTTTCGATGCCCATCCCTAGTCCTAAACCACATTCACAAGTCTTCTCTACCTTAGTGAGAGCTAGTTTCGGTTTGTGAGGGTTCATAGAGGTTTTTGGCAATATGTTTACAGAACATGGCCATGGTGCAGTTAACCACACAGCACCATAAGCAAATGTCGATGTTCTTATCTCAGGGGCATCCGATAAAGGGCTGGGATGGCTGCAGATTTTCATTTTAACATTTGATTCCAGTTGTTTCATCAGTTGGTATCAGATTGATGTGCTCAAGATTGAACCCCCCCCCCCGGTTGTCAATCTACATTCACTTCTGAAAACTCCACAACTGACATGGCTCATCCAGTTCATCTCTCACTAATCTTTGTATCAATACGACCAAAAGTTCAGAGTAGAAAAAGTAGTTGCTCTATAAAAATGACTATAAAAATGATTTTACTTAAATAAAAAGTTAAGAATTACTTGAGAGTTTGAAAGAAGGCAACATTTTAATGATGTTTAAAAGTTGTTTTGCTGTTAAACAATAAAGTGCCTTAATTGTTGTCCCCCCCCCCCCAATACCCTGTTCTGCAGCTATAAGCGAGTGGTGACACCGAAGCGAGCTGGAGTGGCAGTGGTTGTGTGCTGGACAGTGGCTATGATTGTGGGCCTGACTCCCATGTTGGGCTGGAACAACTGGGGGAAGCTTAAAGAGATTAAGAACTATACAGAAGCCAACCCTCATATCAACTGTCAATTTGAAGCTGTCATCAGCATGGAGTACATGGTCTACTTCAACTTCTTCGGCTGGGTGCTGCCCCCACTCGTCCTCATGCTGCTCATTTACGTGGAGATCTTCTACATGATCCACAAACAGCTTAACAAGAAAGTGTCAGCCAGCCAGACTGACCCTAGCCGTTATTATGGCAAAGAGCTGAAACTGGCCAAATCTCTTGCTCTAGTGCTGTTTTTGTTTGCTATAAGCTGGCTGCCCTTGCACATCGTGAACTGCATCACTCTTTACAGTCCAGACTTTGAAAAAAAGACCATCATCCACATAGCCATTTTACTCAGTCATGGCAACTCGGCCGTCAACCCTGTTGTGTATGCCTTTCGGATTAAGAAGTTTCGCAGCGCTTTCGTCAAGATCTGGAAACAGTATCTCTGCTGCAGGAAAGTGTCCCATCAGGCCGATCGAGCCAGCCAACGAAGGGAGAGCCAGGAGAGGAGAGTGAGACGCAACATTGACATTTGAGCCCACACTGGAGCCTTGAGGTACTCCCCTGTCTGGGAGATCTGCTGAGGTGATTATTTTTGGAAGTATCCGTGGGAATGAAGTGTTGGTGAACTGCAGTCAATTTATCATCAGCATGTAGGCTGGCGACCCTGTGATGTTTTGATCCCACACTATGAAATCATATTCCATATTCAAGTGAACGCTGAGGCCAAACATCAACAGAGGCATTTGCCCGACATATTCACTATAGTCAATGGCCCAAAGAATGTAACACCATCTGTGAGGGCCCATTTAATCTATGAAACCTGCCCGTTTGAGTGGAACTGCCACACTGTCCAAATGACACTCTCATTTGTGGAAACCGCTCGTTTTGATGACATCTGCCAGCCCTTCTGCATCTACTGTGAAGTGCTTCAAGCCACAACAGGCTTTGCCTGGACAAATTGTCTGAGTTGGCTTGTCAGTCAGCAAGCCACTTGTATATATTTTTGCGTTTTATTGTATATATTTTTTGGATCAGTGGCAGTGTAGTATTAAGAGTCATGGGGAGCCCCATAGCTTTCGTGAACATGAATTAGATCTTAAGAAGGATGCAGAAAACAAGAGCCGAATTGATGAAGTGACATTTTGTATTGACGAATCGATCTCCTTGGAAGATGAATTGTTTTACAAGAGTGACCAAACACAATTTATCACTCTTCAAGTGAATGTCACCTTAAATTGTTAAACTGCAGTCAGGACAACTGCTTCTGCCTTAAAAAGAACTTTGATCTGCATGATCCATTCCTTTGCTGCTTGACATGAGATGTCAGTCATGTTTTACAAGTTTTGATTTTCTGTAATGTTTATTATGATTTGCTGCCAGAAAAGGTTTAATCATCTCGTTTGTATTGCAGCTGTAACCACTGGAACTTAACAAGTGTAATGTTTTCCATATCTTCTTGTCTGTAAGTGCTACCTTTTTGTGATGTACTGGCAGCGCACCACTTGATCACATCTTGCTCAATTTGGCATGATTAAGTGCACAATGTGAAAAACTCAATGGAGTGTTTGATATCTAAAATGCTTAGCACAGAAGAACCAAGAAACTTGGCGGCCACATTAGACAAGACAGAACCATGAATAAACCTAGTTGAAAGGATACTAACAAGGACCTCATTTTCTTTTAATGCTCAACAAAGTCTGTTCAATGTACAGACCAGTACCTTCTTTTCTTCAAGTATGCTTGGTCTGAAAAAAAAAAAACTGGATTGTTTTAGACCAGGCTCTTTATATATATTTAAATAAAGATAGAAATATATACACCGATCAGCCACAAAATTAAAACCACTCACAATAGCACCTGTGAAGTGGTGGGATTTATTAGGCAGCAAGTGAACAGTCAGTTCTTGGAGTTGATTTGTTGTAAGCAGAAGAACGAGCAAGCGTATAGATCTTAGCAACTTGGGCCAAATTGCCATTCATCAACTTGGAGACGATTAATTAATACACTAATGAAATGAGACAACAGTGTGTTGACCTTCATAAATCAGGCAATGGTTATAAAACTCTGAAAATACCCGCACAGTCATCAAAAAATCAAAAACTACTTAAAGTGTGCCAGAAAAAGGGTTTTATTTAATCTAATCACCGGGGTGGTGGTGGCCTAGTGGGTAGGATACTTGCCTCTGGATGAAGAGGTCATGGGTTCGAATCCTACCTTCAGCACACCACCACTGGGTTCCTGAGCAAGACCCTTAACCCCAAGTTGCTCCAGGACTGTCCCCTGTAGTTAGGGAATGGAAGTCACTTTGGATAAAAGTAAATGTAAGAACTAGACATTACTGGAATTGGGTTCTATGGTCAGATGAGACAAAAAATGCCTTTTTGACAACAAACACTCAAGGTGGGATTGCCAAAAAAAGAAGAATGGCTATGGAAAAAAGAACCTTGTCCCCACCATTTAATAACAGTGTCTGAGAGCTCATATATACATATGCAGTGTCATATAAATATATACATACATACACACACGCACTACAGGCTAGAAGTTTGGGCCCATCCTCTGATTAAAAAATAAATAAATAAATAAATACATATGCTGCTCTTTTAAAATTTTATTACAAGAAAACATTAGAAATACTTAAAAACAAATGTAACTGACTAGTTTTGAAGTGTAATGTAACAATATACACTACCAATGCAAATTAATGGATGTGAAAGCTTATGTATGAGTTTAATCAAAATAAAACTTTACCACAGCAGCACAGATTCTCTGCACCCTATCCAGCAATTTACAGAAATAACTTGTCCAAACCCTCCCAGCACCTTTCAAGCACAGAAACAGTTTTGTCTTATTTGCTGGAGCTCATTTTGAACTTGTCAGTCCAGCTCATCCCTGCAGCTCAGTGAGAGAAAGATGTGGAGACTGGGGAGGCCAAGACATAATTCTGAAAACTTTTTGCTTTTCTTAGGAGTGGATATATTTTTAGCACAATTTTGAAGAATGCTTGAGATCATTATCCTGTTGAAGAAGGAAATGTTGTCCAGTGATACATAAACCAGAAAGAATTGTGATACTTTTCTTTTTTTGTTATCCACTAAGTTAATGCACTAAACTCAGACCTGACATGTCTCTTCAAAGCCAATAGTTGAGCCTTTGCTGCTACTACAGACTATAAAATATTGAAAACCAGACTGTTACATCTAAGTATTCTTAATGTTTTCTTTTAATAACATTTTGAAAAAGCAGCATATCATTTATTTTTTTACAAAATCCAAGGGTGGGCCCAAACGCCTAGCCTATAGACTGTGTGTGTGTATACATACATACATATACATACACACATTAAAATTCATAGACAGTTTTTTCTTCTGTTTTTTTTCCCCCCTGCATCAGAACAGGGGTGATTCATCATGGTGATCTCTTTTCACCACCGCCCAAGTCACCCCAGATGTCAATCACTTTACAATATTTATTTAATACTACATTATAAAATGCACTGGTAATAATAAAACCTATTGGGGCTGATTAATTTTTGTATTGTATCAGTACATTAGTGGTTAGCCTCAGAAGGCATGAGGTAGTTATCATGCAGTTGAAGTATCTCTATAACATCCTGTGCCTTTTGGCTAGAGTGGATTTTAGTGCAGAAAATGGCGACTGGGCCTTGCTTGCATTTAAATTCAGTTGCATTTATGTAAAATCTGGTCAACTCAGGTCATTTATTACAGGTGTTATGCATGTGATTACCTTTCAAGACATTACCTGGTCTGTATAAGCCAACATAGAAATTTCAGTAGCTTCAGGATTTTGGTGATAAATTACTTAATAATGGCTACATCAAATGAGTGTCAGATTTCCAGCTAAAGGCACTGCAATATGTATGAAACACCAGCTCATTAATTATATCCTAATTGAGTAATGAGCAAATATTAAAAACATTTATGGTTAGTTGGCATGGTGCTGCCCTCTTCTGGTAGCATGAAGTAAAAGGCAGCAGATCACACGTTAAAAAGCCACAAGACATTCAGTTTGTCAAGGGAACAAAGTATAAGTGGAACCACTTTCCTTTTATGTTCACATGCAGGTATTGCAGAAACAGATTTCTTACTCAAATCATTTGGAATGTTTTTTATCTCCTGAAAACATTAAAATGCCATCACTGACATCTTTGTTCAATTAACATTATAACACCAGTGACAGTCCTTTTGGATCTCAGAGCACTGAAGCATTCCTGATAATGCCCCAACACCAGTGCAAAATTTAGACACCCATTACAGTGGTATATGTACTAACCACACACACTAAAAAGACTATTTTCCCCAACACTAGGAGAATATAACATGACTAAGACACCAAGATTTGAACTAGGGCTGCAACAACTAATCTATTATTGAGAAGCCACACATCTTCTCAATAGATCTAGCTGGCTTTATAATGTTTGTGCATTTTCATCACCTGAAAGAAGAAAAACTTTGCAGATGCAGATGGTAAAGACTACAGTCCAGGGTCATGCACAGCACAAAAAGTCCAAAACACACTTTAACATCATCTAAAAGGCAGTTTCCTGACAGATGTGTAAAACTGAGCTGCTCACTTGGCACAGCAGCACGATAATACTTTACCTACAGCAGAAGTTCAGTATGGTGAGTAAATAAGACACTAAAACTGTAGTGAAATAGGAAAAAAATGGAGTAGGTTGTTTCCCACAGCGCTCTGATCGTTATAAAAAACGCCTCCTAATTAAAATAATGCAAGGCCACAACTTACAAAAATTTCTAAGACACTGGATCAGGATCCTTGCCTGGATCATTCATTTAACCATGTTGCTGAGCATCTCCCACTAAAATACTCGTGAACATTTGGAGCCATAAAAATCAAATTTTGCACTACTGGCGCGATGCAGGTGTAAATTTTGCAGAAGCTTGCCAAACTGAGATGGTAATTCAATTTTCAATTTTATGCAAATGAGAACCACACAAAACCAATGAGTTTAGCTTTGAATGTGTTTGATACTTGACGATCTCTAGAGAGGCGGGAGTTATAAATTTCTTAACTAGATAAAGCCTCCAAATAGAATGAAAACATTAATATAATTAAAAGATGTATGGACAAGCTTATTGTCCACAACACAAATTGTTGTTCATTTGTTAACTTAGGTGAGTAAACAGATGCATGTAGATCATTTTAAACACTTTTGATTTAGCTGAACATTTAACTGGCAACATTGTCTAATGGGTTTTCTAGCAAAGTAAGCTCTACCAAACTTTTCGTTAGATAATTAAATTGATGGAGAGCACACATAATGCAATGTCTGTCATTAAAACACAGTTAACTTCACAAGCTAGCTGAATCACTTGTAGCTTGCTAGCTAGCCAGCCAGCAATTTCTGGGTCCAAGCAGCGCTGTATGGATCAGGCAGCTGACACAAACTGGGTACTGAGATGTTACATTATTGCAACACAACTCCACTTGTTACTAAGAGGGTAAGGAGACATGGTTGCTGTTTTCGTGTCCATGCCCCACAAGTGCGAAATGAAGTTTTGCTGCAGTAGAAGCCTAGCATTAGTAAGGCATGTGAACAAGATAATTAAGTCATATCCATCAAATAATATGGTGTGGAAATTACATAATTAAGTCATGGCCATGCTTTAAGATTCTCTTCTAATGTCTCAGTAACTTGTGGCAATGCATTTGTTTTATTACGAAGGCACATCCATAGTGGGGCTCCACAGTTAAACTACACAGCTAAATTATGCTATTCCAATCCCAGAGTTACATTTTTCCATTTTGCAGACAAGTAAAACATAACGTATCGTGTAGAAAATGCTGGCCTCATGTGCATGTTCAGTGCTGTTTTGCTGTAGTGGGCTTCAGGACTGGGTATTTATAACATGGCTGGTAACCTGACTGTTTCTGTGTGGCTGGTAATAAAAGGTTTGCTTATGATGCTACTGACATTATTTCAGTGACTTTCCCGCTTTAAAAAAGCCAATAAAATAAAATGCTGTTTAAAATAGCACAAGATCTGTTGCTAAATCCTTTCGTTTTATATGAATATGATTTAGAAGATATGGCAGGTGTTTTATGAAAATAATGCTGCATAAATAATGCTGGTATTTTAAAGTTTTGAAAATAAAATATTGTGGACACAATCATAATGGACACAATCATAATGCACTGGTTAATGGATTATGGAAATAATCAGTAGTTGCAGCCCTGTTCTGCACCATAATTCAGATGACATTACAAATGCTGGTTGTGCTAAATGGAGGTAAATACAAAAAGTCCAAAGGGTATTAATTCCGAGGACTGTTCCAAGGACTTAAAAAAAAAAAGAACACTATAAATCACATGATCACACTCACCACCCACTGCTCATAAACTCATTTAGCCTGCTGTTTGTGAGGCAGTCTTAAATAAAACAGCATTTTGGTTATCATAGTTGTGACTGTCTTGCATTCCATAACTGAAACTCCTGAGACGGGCGTGGCTCTTCTAGCTCAGCAGTTCAGATAATCCCAATCATTCATTCACAGGAAAGAAGAGGCCCGCTCCTAAAAGAGGAAAAAACCCTCATTTATTATTTATAGCTGACATTCTGTATGTGTACTGAAGACAAGGGCAAAACATTTTTCAGAAATATGGCCTAACCAGTTAAATCCAGTATCTCAGCAGTATTACAAAGACAAGGCTTTTATTTTGCCACCTAGAAAACACTGCGTCACAAATAGGGCAGCTTGCCTATGAAATCTGTAAAAATACCATTTTACATTACATTCATTTGGCAGATCCTTTTATCCAAAGTGACTTGCAATACAAATATTCATCTGTATTTCCAATAAAGTACTTATGGGATTTCTCATTCTTAAAATCACCCTTAAAAATAATGTTTATTTTATATTTTGTATTTATAAGCAACCATAATTTTAAGCATTTTTGATATTACTGTTCAAAGTATGTGCTATAGAGGGCATTAATAGTCAGCTGAGGCCAAGCAGCTTGTGCGCAATATGTTGCTAATAATGCAACGATTGCAGCCTTTCATTTAAATGATTACGTAGATAGTAAGGATGTTACGAATCAGTATTACCCATGTATTTATCACCATCAGTATTTTAGTTAGTGGTTTCAGAATTAACGACAGCAATCACTGTTCCCCTCCTCATTCACTGGCAGAATTTATCCGACAAACACATCTGAGGCTCTGAGTTCCCAGTTTTAGTGCCATCCTCACCAGAGTACTTGGATAAGCATAAATACATTTAAATATTTGAGAGGATTCAACTTGTCATGTCTTCATACCAATAAATGTTACACTGAACCTTTAACTTCATCCAATAATTTAAAGGGCTCCCACACTTGATGCCTCAAACATTTGCTGTTTTAGCTTAAATGGCAGTGTGAAAAGTGGTGTGTTTTGTACTCTGAGGTGAGATTATGTGAATGCCTAAACTAAGCCATCTGTAATTTATTTGTTTTACCATGTAGTAACAATCATTATCCTTTTTCCAAGGCCTTTGCTGATAAAATGTATTGTAGTTAAGACTACACATTTAGAAGCATGGAAAAAAGACAAACCTTTTGAATACTAAACACAGAACATTGCATTTGAACTATTTGGGCCAGTCCTAAATACAACCATTTTCTACTTTATACTTTTACAGAAATGCAGGCAATACGCTATGTTTATAAAAGATAAAATCACCACAAATGTGATATATTTCTGCTGGTCATATCCTACATTTCACCTGTATTTTACTATTTTAATCTTACAACCTGTCGTATTTTCTTAGATTTAAACAAGCTAATTTTATGACACCGACTTAACATCAGAGGTCATTTATACATTAGTTTTGATTGGTTGCTTTGTATCCTGCCTCCTTCAACAGGGATGGATGGAACTAAACTGCTGTAGACTGAACAGCTGAATAATTGTGAATATGCTGGTTCTCTCACAAAAACAAAATATTCAAAACAGGTTTTTGCAGTTTAATTCCCAGGCATGACTTGATTTGACTTGACTTGGTCCATATAAATGGTAGGAGGTAACAAAATGTTTTGATGCTTTACAGATACTTTCCTTAGCAAATCAAACCTGAAAATGGAGGTGAATTCAGTTTTAGACTTTATGGGTCCTTTCATAGTAATTTGTTATCTTACTCATTGTTGCCTACCATTCTGCTGTCCTTATACTTCCTTTTATGCATCTCTCTAATATTCACAATCATTTTCTCATTGGTCAAACTGTCTTTCCCTCATTGCGTTGACGGTCACTTTGCTTTTGGAAACTGAAGTTGTTGGTTGACGGTTATTTTAACCTACTAGAAAACTAGAGTTATGAGTTATTTTAAGTTTAATATTATAAGTTGCATTACTATAGTATTTTATGTTACTATTACTTTCTTTTTGTCACATTTGTAGACCCCCTTTGAAGGCTTGGTCCAGGGCAACCCTGGTGCTGTCTCTGTCTCTAAATAGCATTTTCAAATCATAATCTCCTTTCAGTTTCATTTTGCAAGACATAGTTGAACTTCCTCATACTTCTTATTAAGTAAAAAACAAATGGCATAAAAGGCCTTCTGAGTAACCTATGTGTAACAAACCTTTGGCTTCCTCTCTTGAACCTCCTTTCTGTTGTTATCAGAACAATGATGACACGTCTCTTTAGCAATCTGAGAGGCTTGAGGGTGGCCTAAATGACCCACTGCAATTGTCTGGATCCACATAATCAATAACTCAATAATCAATAGACTGATGTATAGTGGCCAGTGATGTGTGACATGCAAATGTTTTTGAATTCAAATGGATAAAGTTTAAAAGGATTAAAATTTGAAAATAAACAAAAAATAAATGCATACATTTTTTGATGACCGGTTCAAAAATTTCGTGTGATGGTGAAAATGTGGTGTAACCATAAACAAACTGTGCCAAATAATAAAACGGTGAAATTCTCAATAAAATAACATATCAACTAATTTGGCAAAATCTTATATTAGACCTGCTAAATAGTAAACAAACGTAATGGAACATGACTGTTATGAATATTATAATTAATCTGGGGTTAGTCAAGTCAAGTCAACTTCCTGAAACGTGCGGTGAATTTTTTTTCACAAAGAACGACCCCTGATGACCCTAACTGCTGCGAGCCAAGGTTGGTTATTCTCTTTAAACCTAATTTTAGGTTACAGACGGGTATGGTAGGCCTACATCGTCAGAATTATGAGAATGAGAATGAAAATGAGAATGAGTATGAAAAACGCCTGTCATTTTAATTTAAATCAAAATGTCAAATAATGTAATGAGTTACACCAGTTGTTTTATTCCTATTTTGTAAAATATCAGATGGTCAATAAGCATCTGAATAGCATCTTTAAAAGGCCTAAAACTCCAAAAATAAAAGAGTAAATGTTACCTTCCTAAAAGACATTAAAAACAGGTCTCTCACTCAGTCTCTCACACACACACACACATACAACCTGCGCATCAACGAGAAGAACTGTTTAAATGGACGTACCCAACCTCCCTGCTGAACGATCCAATTGGTCAGTCGGTTGTTGACGAAGCTGGCCATAGCGTCCTGGACGACTGCAGTCATGTCGGGGTAATTCTTTTTCACGTAAAGAGCCAGTGCAACTGTAGCCTTCAGGAGCTGCTTCTCAGGGGCAATCTCTGCTCTCTCCACCACCCACATCTTACACAAGCTCTCCACGCTGTTACTGAAAGCAGTAGTCACCTGCAAACACCAGACAAGTAACTCGTTTACATCAGGTCTACGTAAATATTTAATCTAATGTTCTTCTATGCCATCGTGACTGGCTGTGGCAGTTATTCCTGTTCTGACAGCAAAAATAAATACATTAAATAAATAACCTGGACCAACCCTTTAGGTGTTGACAGGCAGTACATCAGGCTGCTTGTAGTGTTGGCATGGGAAACAGAAAGTCAAATCAGTGCTATATAAATGGGGGTCCGAGCACCTAATGAGCAAGCCAAAGGTGAAACAGAAACCTCAGGAGGAAAAAGGGGAAGATGCCCTCCTTTGGTCGACACTGAGTAAAAGAGAGTAAAAGAATCACACTATGGAGATGACTAACAATAAGAGGCCTTAGTGTACAGACAATCACTGATGAGCAGTAGAGTCTATAGTTAGCAGTAGTAGGATCAGTGATAGTCAGTAGCAGCAGCTTCTGCTGTAGTGTGTGAGTTGTAGTTTGGTTAGAGGGTGGGCAGCACATGCTGGAGATCCATGTAGTGGTCGAGCTGAGTATGAAGGAGTATGAAAACCAGAAAGTTATCAACCATGATGACAAGCCTGTGGACGAGGGCCTACCTGGTCCTTCGAGGCTGCCTGGACATCTTTGATCAATGGCTGAATTACAGTCTCATCGTAGTGATCTCCCAGCTCTCTGAGCTTAGCAGCTATCTTCACAGGGTCAAATGCATCCGCTAATGGGTTAAAAAAAAACACAGGTATAAAACAGAAAGCACATTACCACGATGTTTGGCTGCAAAAACCTACATACTGCATTCAACTGGAATAAGCAGCCAAAGGTACACTATATGGACAAAAGTATTGGGACCCCTGACCATTACACCAGCAGAAACTTTAATGACATTGCATTCAAATACATAGACTTTAATATGGAGTTGGTACCCCCTTTGCAGCTATAACAGCTTTAACTCTTCTTGGAAGGCTTTCCACAAGATTTTGGAGTTTCTGTGGGAATTTGTGCCCACTGACGTTGGACGAGAAGGCCTGGCTCGCAATCTTCGTTCCTGTTCATCCTAAAGGTGTCAGATGGGGTTAAGGTCAGGGCTCTGTGCGGGCCAGTCAAGTTCTTCCAAACTCATCTCATCCAACCAAGTCTTTATGGAGCTTGCTTTGTGCACTGGGACACAGTCATGCTGGAATAGAAAAGGTTCTTCCCCAAACCGTGTCCACAAAGTTGGAAGCACGGCGTTGTCCAAAATGTTTTGGTGTAATGAAGCATTAAGATTAAGTCCTTCACTGGAAGAAAGGGGGCACCTGAATTCAATAGTTAAGAGGTGTGTCCCAATACTTTTGTCCATGTAGTGTATTATCAATGGTATACGTAGCACCTCCCTAACCCTTCACCTCGAAGAAATGGACTGTAATATACTTTGTCACCTGGTTACTAGTCGTTGTTGATGTTTAATTACTGCAGGAGAGGTTAAATGCCACTTTTTGCTCATCACACATCAAAACTAATAGTTTATTCAAAGGTTGGAGCTAAAAAAAAAAAAGACACCTAATGGCTAAGGCTTGGCCACATTGAGTCAAATACGATTGTAACATACGTGAACTCCAAAACACATGAAAAACATTAGAAAGAGACGTATATAAATACATTTGAAGGCTTCTTACGTTCCGCAGAGTCGGTTTCATACAAATCCAGCTCATTCTGAAAAATACAGCTTACAATCTGCCGGGTCTGCTGGTTAAAGTCTCCAGGTGCCATCAGTAAACCAGAAGAGTAGCCTCAGACAGGGAGACAGGTCGGACGCTTGAATGAAGGGGCTTTCTGTGGAGACAATGTCTTACCGGGGTAAAAAATCAGAGTTTATCCTTTGTAGAAATGATGCATAGCCCTTGATTTGAGAAGAAACCCCGACGTTTCCCAGGGAAAGACCCAACGTAATTTCCGCGTTGTTAGTAACCGTAAGAGCTCCACAGCCCAGCTATTTGTCATTTCAAACCCATTTCCTCATCAGATCCCACCCACTCTGTTACCATGTTGCATGGTTACTCACGGTACCTGCAGCTGACCAGCAGAGGACGCTGTTGCAGCAGGAATAAAGTGGTCTGATCCCACCGGGGGACACCACACCCTCATGATGGAGATTCAAAGAGTGACTTGCAAGAGAGGTATCATGCCTTTTTTTTTAAAAAAAAAACAGAACATGTGAAAATACACTGTATGGACGAAAGTACTGGGATGCCTGACCATCACAACAACAGGGACTTCAATAACATTTCCTTCAAATACTTAGACTTTAATATGGAGCTGGCCCCCCCTTTTTCAGCTATAACAGCTTCCGAAAGGCTTTCCAGACGATTTTGGAGCCAAGCTCGCAATCTCCGTTCCAGTTCATTTCAAAGGTGTTGGATGGGTTTGAGGTCAGGGCTCTGTGCAGGTCAGTCAAGAAACCCATCCAGCCATGTCTTTATGGAGCTTGCTTTGTACACTGGCGTACGGTCATGCTGGAATAGAAAAGGGCCTTCCCCAAAAACACTGTTAAAGTTGGAAGCATGGCGTGGTCCAGTTCAGTAATTAAGAGGTGTGTCCCAATACTTTTGTTCATGTAGCGTAATTGGGCACAGATGGACAACTGTCCAACACAAACTCACCCCATTCAGCTCAATACAAGGTTTAATATGTGTGTGTTAGAGCAGGACAGTCACCAAACTGTGCTGTTCCCAGGACCGGAGCATTGGTGTAGGGAATAATTTGCTGCTCCCTCAGGGAACCTGTTTTGAATCCAATCGGAGACAGAAAAGATTGCAGATGAAAGGGGAGTGCAATAATCAGCAGCTCGTTTGGTGCTTCAAGATGATACACAGTCCAACATGCCCACAAACACACCCACAAGAGCACAATAAAAGAAGCAAACCGAAAGACTGCACTAGCAGCGAGTGCTGTGATAAGATCAGCTATAGCTTTGTAAAGCTGTCCAAAGCTGGACACTTTAACTTGTACATTATGTATGTACTGCTTAACTGCAGCCCCAGAAAAGAGACGGCTGCTCTATGAGACCACCAGACATTTCTGATAGAGCCGACGTCCATGATATTAAGGGTAAATCACTAAAGCTGCGAAGCCACAGTGAATAATTTACAACAGAAGGACATCAGTGTTTGCATACTGTCCTGTTGGCATATACAAATCTATTTGCATAAATTGCATAAATAATTTCCCAGTCATGAGGGGTGAGAAATTCCTGGATTTGTTAAAGCTCCATTGCGCTGACATCTCCTTTAGAAACTTGAGCCCAACATTAGTTTTGTAGTTTTGTTTGAACCTGTTTGAGAACAATAGCGTGTCTGACTCCAGATCAGAAGGTTCTGTGTTCAAATCACAATGGGGTCATTAACTTTGGGGCAGCTGGTGGTCTGGTGGTTAAAGAGTTGCCCCTGTGATTGGAAGGTTGTGGGTTTGAATCCCAGGGCTGCCAGTAGCACCACTGAGGTACCCTTGAGAAGGTACCAACCCAGCACACGGCGCTGCGTTGCTGGATGCCCACTGCTTCACTCAGGTGAATGGGTTGAATGCAGGCCATCCACATGTGCTTAATCAGACCAGTTTAATCCACATGTGATTAATGCAAGCCATCCATGTGTGATTAATCAGACCAGGTCACCTTCTTCCATTGCTTCATGGTCCAGTTGTGATGCTCACATCCCCACTGTAGGTGCTTTTGGCTCTGGACAGGTTTCAGGATGCGGACTTAGACTGGTCTACATCTTGTGTGTTGTGTTTGTACTCTGTATGTGTGTTCCTACACCTTTCTACCAGAGCCATCATTAACTTTTTCAGCAATTTGTGCTACAGGATCTCCTCTGTGGCACTGGATCAGATGGGCTACTCCCCAGGTGCATCAATGAGCGTTGAGTGTCCATTACTCGGTCGCCAGTGCACCACTGCATGCCAGAAACACTCCACAAGACCTGACGTTCATTAGATCCAGTAGTTTAGCCATCATAATTTGGCTCTTGTCAAAGTTGCTCAGATCTTTACGCTTTCCCAATTTCTCCTGCTTCCAACACATCAACTCACTGCTCACTTTGCTGCCCAATATATCTCAACCCTTGACAAGTGACAGGTGCTACTGTAACAAGATAATTGAAATTCACTTCACCTGTCAGTGGTTTTAATGTTCTGACTGACAGTGTGTATCCAGTAGATGGCAACAATGCATTACTCTAATTATCAGCTGAAGCACAGCAGCCATATGTTGCTACAGAAGCTGTAATTGTTGCCTTTCATTTAAATGTGGCTTCATGTAGTAGGTAAGGGTAAAATGAATTATTTATAATTTTATTTAGAATCAAAATCAGAATCAGAAAATTTGACTGATCTCAGGGGAAATTGCTTATGTTTCAACGGCCCAGTGACACAGAGACAAGAACAATATAAAATATAAAGTCTAAATAAACCCAATAAAAACTCAGCTGAAATTACTCAATATGAAATATACTATGCTATATGCACACATGCTGGGGTATAAGTACTATAGATAAGTAACTTGCAGTTAAGTTAATTACTAGTAACACAGATGGTGGTTAGGAGTCTGTTGTGTAATAGAGATCAGTAGTAGATCAGTAATGTTGACATAAGTGGTGTTATTCACATGGTAAGACTATTGCATATAATAATAAGATATTGCACATAATGAAATGATTTAGCACCCTATAAGAATACTGCACATGGTATTGCACATTGTAAGACTGTTGCAAATAAAAATAAGATATTGCACATAATGATAATGGTTTAGCACCCGATAAGAAAATTGCATGATACTGCACATGGTAGACTGTAGCACATAATAATAATGCACATAAAAAATAATGCGCATTAAAAATGTAGAGTGTTGAGTGGAGGACCACAGTGGAAGCCCCAGCAGAAGTGGTGGCTTTTGAGTCTGAGGTGAAGTGATGGCTTTTGAGGAAATTTTAGTAACGCCCTCACTAGAGAACATTACCTGGATAGGTATCATTATACTTGATTCATCAAAAATGGTTGATTTGACCAGTGCATTTCTGATATATTGTAAGAATATAATCTTAATGTTAGTATCTTGTCCATAATCGTGCAGTCTACTTGTAGCGCCTATGGTCCTGACCAGCAGTGGCAACAAGGCACTAACAACAATCTAGGTCCTACGAGTAGCTTGGATTTATCAATTCACGACAGGAATTGCTTTAGAGTTGAACAGATGACAATTTTATTGTATAACAGCATCAAGAAAAATGGACTAAATAGAACCAAAAAAATGGAGCTCCTTAGAAAAGTAACAAATGAAATAGGGAAAATACCAAAGGGTTTGGATTGCAACCTTCTTCTCACTGTATATGAGTTCAAAGATTTGTTCTGTAGTTCAAGGCTCTGTTTCAGATCCGTATGGATTGGGTATTTTGTTACAGTGTCTATTCTGCTCTGTTGAAGGAATGGTAGGTATGGATCTTATCTGGTTATCTGGTGCTAGGGGAGATAAACGGATCCACTCGCCAGACATCTTCTGGGGACAGATCTCACGGTCGGCCACACTGCTTCCATGATCGTCCTCAGTCTCACTGGGCTAGGGTCGCCATCACAAAGTCCTCCAGATTTCTATTCAGTCTAGTGTTGTCAAAAGACCCGGTACTTCGGTACCAAGTCGGTACTAAAAAATTTAAATGTGACAGTACCAGGTTTTCTGAAGTACCGGTGGTACCGAGCATCCGGTCAACCCGGTTCTTGCTGCGCTATCCGATAGGTGCGTATTGTGCAGTTGCGTCTTCTTCGTAAAAGCACAGAGACATGGCGACCGGCGGTGCTGCTGATGAGGCGGCTCTGAAACCGCTCGTTGAAAAGAAAGGAGGAAAGAGCCACGTGTGGAAGTATTTTGTTTTTGCGGCTGATGACAAGGGCAACATCACTGATCACCAGAAACCCATTTGCAAGCGGTGTCATCGAAGATTTATGTCAAAAGGAGGAAATACATCGAACCTTATAAAACACCTCAAAGACCGTCACCCAGATTTAATGAAAGAATT
>JBBPCZ010171211.1:0-16525 GCA_037974445.1 Brycinus macrolepidotus
GTGTGTGTGTGTGTGTGTGTGTGTGTGTGTGTGTGTGTGTGTGTGTGTGTGTGTGTGTGTGTGTGTGTGTGTCACTCTCCAGCATGCAGCTGTGATAAGCTGGGCACACTGCCTGGAGGAAACCGCTGTAACAGAGACACTGGAAGTTGCTACTGCAAACGGCTTGTCACTGGCCAAAACTGTAGTCAGTGTTTGGTGAGAGAGCGCTTGTTTGTGTGAGTGTGTATGTGCAAGTGGTGACTGTTGTCCTTATAATAATAGGAGTGCAGGAAAAATTAGGACATTTTACTGGACTTGACAAGGAAACGTAACAACTAAAGGAGTAGCAAGATTTTTTTGGTTATCGAAGTTAAGGTGAGCGTTAGGTTTAGGTGTAAGTTACTGAGGTCAGGGCATCATTTAAGTGTAGGTTAGGGGAAGCAATGGGTTGCTGAAGGTAAGGTTACGGTTAGTTGTAGATGTAGTATAGCTCAGATACAATGATACGCAAATAGTATGTCCTCACAAATGTAGTCCCAAAGATATGTGTGTGCATGTGTGTGTATGTGTGCGTGTGTGTATTTACGTCTGTATGACTAAGCTACTTTTTCTCCATCTCTCTCAGCCTCAATACTGGGGCCTCAGCAATGATATGGATGGCTGCCGAACATGTGACTGCGATCTGGGCGGGGCTTTAAACAATAAGTAAGAAAAACTGCCTTCTTAACCAATTATTCAATTAAGAGCACAACAGCTCAGTAGAGCCATTATTCAGTTACAAACCCGGTAGATAATTAGAAATATAGTTTATTATTCCCAATACAGTTGATCAGCCAAGACATGTTTGGTGTCCAAAGTTTCCAACTTTAAGCCATAAGGCTCATGTTGTAATGGAGGTTTATACCCCACCAATTATCATTGTGCAACACATGCTGAGTTGTTTTATGATCTCAGATGGCCTTGTATTAACATTTACAGATCTGTATAGTTGGATTAGTGCTAAAACAACTAACTGACAGGATCAAATGAAAAACTGAAATATTTACTTAGCAGCTATTTAAGAAATGATTGAACATTCAGTAGCTTGTCTTGTCACAGTGTTAAGTACTTTAGCTAGCTACACAAAACTCTTTCTGTAAACATTTCATATGAAGCATAAAAAAATACCATCAGCTATTCATCCATTCACACACGTCTCGTCTAGTAAAAATCCCACTAGCAATAACAAACAAACTTGTTAAATTGTTAAATCAGTGCTGCAGTCTAAAGAGCTATATCATCCATCTAAATATTTCACTTATTTTCAGTTATTTCTCATCTCTTACAGCAGTTTAAAATTATAATCAAGCATAGCGTGCTTTTTTCTGCGTTTTCTTCTGTTTGTTTCCTCAGTTTATCAGAACATTGAAAGACATTTTTACTTACATTAGACTTGCAGCCCTATTGCAAAACTACAGAAATAAACTTGCCAAATCAAACATGTTTTGACTGAAGACTTCTTTTGGAGTCATTTTGTCATTTTTTCCCTCTTTGATACATCATTATCATAAATGCCAGCCATATGGTCACATTTTGTTTGCTTTTTCCCTCTCTCTCTCCAGCTGTTCTCAGGTAACGGGACAGTGCATGTGCAGAGAGCACATGTTTGGCAGACGCTGTGATCAGGTGGAGTCTGGCTATTATTTTGCTGCCCTGGACCACTATATCTACGAGGCTGAGGACGCAGCATTCACACCGGTCAGCCACACACATACACATTACACATACACATCAGTACTGTTTGACTGAGAATCCAACTTTCTACCATCTTTTCTGCCACTTATGAGTGTTTCACAAATTCTTTCCTGTTTCAAGAGCCACACATAAGAAGAAATTTCCATTGCATATTCAGAAATAAAGAACTGACCCAAACTGTAACCAGTGAAACAAGCAAATAAAATGTTTATAAAAAATAGTTTTAATTTTAGTTCATGTCTGCTTGAGAGAGAGCTGGAATCATCATAATAATAGTGATTAACAATTTAATTGTCTTTTAGTCTTTTTATGCACACAAGTCAGTAGTGTATAGTCTACATTGTTTTACAGATCTGTTCTCTGATTTTTGAACAATGGTATTCTGTAAATTTAACAACGGTATTCTGTATAAATTGCAATATGCTTAACCAACATCAATCTTAAGCCGTTACCGAAAACCATAAAACTTGAACCTTCTGCACTGGACCAGTAGCCAGTGGAAAAGTGCACTTTGATCAGTGGAAAAATGGTTAGAAAAGATTACATTTAGAAAAGCTGTATGTGAAATTCTTACACTAGTCAAGTGCAGTGTTGCTAACCTAACAGCATAGGACAAGTGCTTTTCCTATGTGACTTGATAGATCTGTTTATTCAGTGTGTATGTACTGTGTGACAGGAAGTGAAGGTGGTCCCAAGGCCACTGCCCGTAGATCGCCCCCCCACCTGGACGGGCATTGGGTTTGCAAATGTACCTGAAGGTGAAACCCTCAGGTTCAGCATTGACAATGTGCCACAATCTATGGAGTACAACCTGCTGATCCGCTACGAACCACAGGTTAGCTCATACAGACATGTATTTTCATGCACACACATGGTATAATTGGTGTGCTTCTTATGTGGTGATATTTTCTGCATTTGTGTAGCTGCCAGATGTGTGGGAACAGGTGATGGTGAATGTAGTTCGCACTGGATTTCCCTCAACATCTGCACACTGTTCACCTCCTTATGCTGACCAGCAGAGTGTTTCACTGCCCCCAAGCTACAGGTAATGTGTGAGTATGTACGCGTGTGTTTCTATATATATATATATATATATATATATATATATATATTGTGTATTGGAAGGTATGAGTCTGTAGTTTGAGTGTTGCAACTGGGCTAGTAGAGAAGTTTTCATTATCATGCAAGACATATTTTTAGTTAGCTATAAGCTAAAACTTGTCACTGTTTATAATTCAGTGGTAAAATAGCTTTTGCAAGATGAACAAAGCTGTTTGGTTTGCTGTCTTTTTCAAAGTCTTTGTTCATGCAGCTAAGCAATAACTAGGGATAGCTGACTTAATAGCTAAAATTAACCAAACCATTTGCCTGTTAATTACAGATAATATATGAAACAGTAAAAAAAATGAATTCTCAAGCGCTGCACTGATAAGACCCCAGTTGCAAGCTAACTTTTCGATAAGTGCAGACAAAAACTAACAAACCTGCTGCTGTCAGCAAAAATAAGCTAAACAAAAAGCCGCTTTTGTCATGAAGAAGTGCAGTCACTAACAAAGCCTCCTTTACAAAGGAAAGACCCAGCTTTCTTTTGATTTGATTGGTCCGCACAGAAAAATGACACAAGGTATTGAAACTTCTATTTCAACTTGAAACTTCAATGTGCATTAAAGACAAGGCACCCAACACACAAAAAGACTGTAAAAACATGTCGTGTGAACTTTTCACTGAAAATCTGCGAGCATGTCTGTCTTTGCAGGTATGTGGTTCTGCCCACACCACTGTGTTTGGAACAGGGGCAGAAATACACTGTGGAAATGTTACTGGCCCTTTATTCATCAAATGATCATCATTTGCATCCACACATGCTCATAGACTCTGTGAGTATCCCCCTTTTAAACACACACACACACACACACACACACACATACACACAGTTATATATTTCATGTATATATCAGCCAGTGTTGAATCAAATGATGTTGCATTTTCGCCATCCAGAGATTCTTATTTGGTAACCACTCGCCACTCGCCCTAACTTCAGCAAGGCCTCTTGTCTGTGCTGTGTGTAGATCGTGCTACTGCCTGTGGTAAAGGATTTGGAGCTGTTCTCAGGGTCAGCAGACCGACAGGCAGCGTGGGAGATGTTCCAGAAGTACCGCTGTCTAGAGCAAAGCCAGAGTGTCCAGAAAACTCCCATGAATGACATCTGCAGAGAATACATCTTCAGCGCATCTGCACTGCTGCACCAGGGAGCGATGGGTCAGAACACGTACACCTTCAGGCTCTTCCAGTTTGCATACACACAGATGTGACACTGGAATAACACTGGAACTTAAATTGCAGGAAATCATTCTGTATTTAACCCCTTCACCTCTTCTCCATTTTTCTCTTCTCCAGATCTTTGTATTTCTTTCTTTCTAATTCTCTGCTTTTCAGTTTGTTGCAGTGACAGTAGTACATGTATCTTTTTTAAAGCATTATTTACAGTGACTCCAGAAAGCATTCGGTATGTGTAATTCATCGCGTGAGAGGGGTGTTAAATGCAGAGTCTTTTCATTTTTGACACAATCCAGGAAAATATTTATGGAGTAAACACAGCTCAGGGTCAAACACCCAGTGGATACACACGGCAGACAAAAAGCAGACAAATGCCTGTCAAAGTTTGATTAACCAGACATACAGCAAAAAGGAAAATGACTGAAATTGCTGCACTCTGACAGAAGAGTGTAACTGTATAAGAAAAATACATATCAAATGATACTACTGAGACTGATTATACTATACCATAACAAAAGTAACTCTTTCTCTCTCTCTCTCTCTCTCTCTCTCTCTCTCTCTCTCTCTCTCTCTCTCTCTCTCTCTTTCTCCCTCTCTCACTTCATTTGTACTGTCCACTTTGCTGCTGTAACAATGCTAATGTCCCACCTGTGGGACTAATAAAGTGTTATCTTACCTTACAGAGTGTCAGTGTGACCTGCAAGGCTCCTTGAGTTTGGAGTGTGATGCTGTTGGGGGGCAGTGCCACTGTCGGCCGAATGTTGTGGGAAAGAAGTGTGACACCTGTTCCCCTGGAACCTTCCAGCTTGGACCCTCTGGCTGCAGACGTGAGTATTTATATGTTGTCACCCATACACTGTCCATAGAACATACCATTATACCTGTGTTAGATTTGACATTGCTATTCAAACAATTTACAATTTTGGAAATCTTGTTTTCAATAACTATTTATTTTGTTGCTGATTAATGATATAATGCTACTACTCTACAATAGGTTTCAAAAAAGTAGTATGAAGCTGTAAAGAGTTTGACGATGTGATCAAATGTCAGGGCAGATGACTTGATGAAATGATTATTATAAATAGATGGTTGCAGTATATCTTGTATCCTTTATCCATATTTACAATAATTACCCATATTTGCCGAGACACAAATGTTTTCCATTTTTTTATGCCTCAAATGCCTTTTATCACTTTATTTTGCCTCATGGAAAAAAGCAGTACAGACTGAGACATGCCTTATAACTTCAGCATGAATGGGTGGTTCTAAACTGCTTTAGGCTGAAAAAGCAGATATATGTAATTATGTTGGTTTTCATGATATCATGAAAACAGCCAATTTAAAATAGGCTGTTTTTGCAGCTTAATTTCCATATATGTGTTATTTGTACTGGAAAGTGAGTGGCATATTTTAAACAAAGTTTACGTACTACTTATTCATATTAAGGCCTTTTATTTTAAAAAAAAAAAAAAGTAAGAAAGAATCAGTTTTACATACTATGGGACTTGCTGTTGTTCCCAGAACACTTGCTTATTTGAATAAAAGCCTTACAAATTCCTTCTGATGTGTAGTTTATATTTCATTCTTTACTGTATCAGTTAATTTAAAATAAAATAACAATAATTGTCAGTATGAAAAGTGATTTCCAACTATAGTGTAAATAACCACCAAATGGGCTAGTGTGTAAGTATGTAGCTGTTGTATTGTATATAATGCTGATGTGTGTTATTTGATGTTTCTGGTCTCTCAGCATGTGAGTGTGACCCACTGGGCTCGCGGAACGCCTTCTGCCATCCCACCACAGGCCAGTGTTCGTGTCTGCCAGGTGTTTATGGGCGTCAGTGTGCCTACTGCCTGCACAGCCAATGGGGCTTCCCCCACTGCCAGCCATGCTTCTGCAACGGCCACAGCCAGCACTGCCACCCACAGACAGGACAATGTCTGGAGTGTAGGGACCACACTACTGGACACCACTGTGAGAGGTACAGAGTCTAACCACAGCTATATTATAGAATTTGCTCAGTGGCACAGGTATCCCTGAAAAAGAATATCTTTCATGTCTTTTGGTTTGTGTAGATTTTCTCACTTCACTAGAATTTGAGCTTAAGGTAACAACATTGGCTGATGGTACAATCTTCTGAGAGGCCCTCCAAAAACACATAGTCATTAGAAAAGTTGTTAGACAACGATACACAGAAACTAGAATCTGAATCACTATCAGAAAACCTTATTGATCCCGGAGGAAATTGGCCAAGACACATTCAAGATTTTATGTTACTCAAAAAGAAGTTTAGCTTATGTCACTTTAATGCTCTTCTAATGTTGCTTGACAATGTTTTAAACATCCTTATCCTTAATTTTCCAAGATGTGAGAGTGGTTACCATGGGAATGCGTTGTTAGACCGTGGGGAGCACTGTCGGCCCTGCATGTGCCCCGACGGCCCAGGGAGTGGCAGGCAATTTGCTGACACCTGCTACCAAAACCCGAACTCACTCCAGCTTGTCTGTGTCTGCAGCCCAGGATACAAAGGTACAAATACATTTAAATGCAGTGTGACATTTTCCTGACATGGTAGTCCAGTCATGCATGCTGTAGCAATAGCCTTCTTATTCAGTAACAGCTATTAATCTTTCTGAAGCTACTATGGAACAAATGTGTAAGATCTGTAGCTAAGAGAGTGAATCTCAAAGTGTGAATTAAAGTATTAGCCCACAAATGGGTCTTTTAAGACAGGGGTGTCTGCGAAACACATTCATTTGACCCATCAAGCCAAGTTAGTTAGTCAAGGAGGTGTTTATTGTCATTTCAACCATCAAAAAAGAGTGCACAGTGAAACAAAACTATGTTTATCCAGGACACAAAACAACACAAGGCTGCAGAAGCATAGACAGTTTAAAAAGAAAGTGCAAAGCTTTAAAACACAAGATCTAACCATATAAAACAATAGAATACAGTGAAACAGGACAGGACAGCATATAGTGTACCCAACAAAAGTCATAAACAGTGCCAAGTGAGAGTAGTAGAATAATTAGCAATAGAATAATTAATTGTTCAAAAATGCAATTGAAAAAAGTATTCTCCAAAACAAATGCAGCATTGATCAGCATTATGCAGAAAAATAGCAGCAAAAGAATTAAAATGTGGTCTTATATAAACAAAAGTCAGGTTGTTGGTTTGCAGTTGTCTGTGAGCCATTGTACCTCCTCTTGTCTTTTCCACTGATCAAAAAGTCAACACAGTGTTTTTTCTTTCAGTTCTGTAAGTACATGGAGAATGAATGTTTGCTCAGCATAAATGAACTAATGTAATTGCCCTAAACGTAGAAAAAATGGCATCAGTTTCATTTCAGTACTTTTAGTACAGCAACAGTAAAAGAAAAAAGGGAGCAAAGCAGTCCTGTGCTAATAACTATTTGAGCTCTTTTCCAAGTTGCTTTTACAATTAAGTACAGTCAGAAAACGAATAATTGAGAGACTGAGTTGCGTTGAAGCACAGTACAGTACTATTTCTTACATTCATACACATCTTAAGCCTGATATGCAGCTACACTTTCCACTCAGTAGCACTTTAAGATAGAGTAAGACAGATTTAATATTTAGGTATAACCATACCTATTTACATATAGTTACAGTCTAGCTTAAGTTTTATGCATACTCATTTTAATTTAACACATTCACTGTATCTTCATTTGTCTCTAAAGGACCAAGATGTGAGGAATGTGCTCCTGGTTACTATGGCAACCCACAGGTGGTGGGTGGGCGGTGCCACCCGTGTCAGTGCAACGGTAACATCGACATGCACGACCCGGGGTCTTGCGACTCTCGCACGGGTGTCTGCCTTAAATGCTTGTTCCACACAGAGGGCCAAGTTTGCCAGCGCTGCAGGCGTGGTTACCACGGAGATGCCACCACTCAAAGCTGTGAGAGTAAGTGGGTTTTTAATACATGGCATTGGAGATGGCAGAGTTGAAAATGTTAAGGTTTGCATTGGGAGTGATGAGGATGGACAGGATCAGGAATGAGTTTATTAGAGGAACAGCTCGAGTTGGACCTTTTGGAGGAAAAGTCAGAGAGGCGAGGTTGCGTTGGTTTGGACCTGTGCTGAGGAGAGACTCTGAGTATGTTGGGAGAAGGATGGAGCTGCAGGGAAGAGGAGAAGAGAAAGGCCTTGCAGGAGGTTTATGGATGTGGTGAGGGAAGACATGCAGGCAGTTGGTGTGAGACAGAAGGAAATGGAAACAGCTGATCCGCTGTGGGGACCCCTAATCGGGAGCAGAAGAAAGTAGAAGAAGAAGAAGAAGAAGAAGATTGTGCTAAGGGTTAGGTTAAGGGTTAGGCTAAGCATAGGTACAAAACAAATTAGGCATATTACTGTAAGTACCAGAAGATTTGTGTTGATTTGTGCTCTCATAAACAATAAAACAGAAACAATCCATTATGCGCATGTTGCTTCCAGGCCATTTCAGGCATTTATGTTTTTTTACAAAATGTAATTTTTTCATATGTTCTTATTTCTCATTCTTTTTTATCATACAAAGTTACTTGCGGATACTCTGTGTCAGCAGATAGACAGCTCAACAACAGAGATTTTTTTATAAAGTGTTTGGACAGATTTCTGCTGTAAGCTGTGACATGAAAGACTTTCATCAGACTACGTATTAAAAAATGTCAAGGACAAACTTTTCAGAAAGTGGTGGGAACATATCTTCAGCATCCCAGTGCAAATTATGTCATTACATGTATGACTCATATGTAAGATCCCACATCCTGATATATTATAAAAACAAACGTGTGTATTTCCTGTTATTTCCTCTCCTTTTAAGTCCCTGTAAAGTTCAGGCTTTTTAACCACGCTGTGTTTTTGTTTTAAACTATGTGTGCCATGCATTTTTCTATTACTAGCATGTTAACTTAAACCTCACTGCTCCCACCCTTAGGGGTCCCCTGTCTGGGGTTATAGATCAGTCCCAGCTGTGCTGAGGCAAGAGTGGTCCCAAAGGACAGAAAACTTTTCTGGAGGGAAAAATAGCATATACATGCTTTCTGATCTCCTTTAATGAAGTTAAATTAAATTTATATTACTACATGCATACATCATCTCCACATGAGTTAAATATCCAAAATCAACGCAGTAATGTTTTTAAGTTTTTTTTCTTTTGGTAATAATGGCGTGATATGTAATGTTATTCATGTGGAAATGATGTACACATATGAATAAAAGCATATTATTTTCTTTAGTACTCTGTCTAGTTTAGCCAGATGTCTGCAGGGTATGCATTTGCTGGCCTTTGACCTCCCAGGCAAGCGGTAAAATCATGGGAAAAGAGCGCATCGAAAAATGCCAACATGGAGAACTGCCCAATGGGAGAAAATGTTGGGAAAATAAGTAGTTTATCATGTTTAACATGGCATTGCTGTTGTGAGAAAACATTGTATCTTTTTTTTTTTTAGGTTTTTGAGTTTTGCTTTTCAAAAAGTCTATTCATCTCTTTGTCATTAAAAGTCCATACAATGCATGGTATGATCAAATAAAAAACACTAAATAAATACTGTAAATAATTATATACAAAGTTAAAATATCTATATACTGTGTGTATGTGTATGTGTCTGTTTAGATTCTAGAATTCAAAAAAAAAATTCTTCATTTTCTGTCTGTATTTGTGTGTTTAGAATGTATGTGCCTGTTGTTGGGCACTGTTGCTCAGAACTGTGTAGATGGTGAGTGTGAGTGTGACCGCGTGAGTGGGCAGTGCGCTTGTCTGCCTGGAGTGCAGGGTCTGCATTGTGACCGCTGTGCCCCCAACACCTGGAACATCAACAGTGGACGAGGCTGCCAGCCATGCCAGTGCCACCCCTCACACTCTTACAGCCTCTCCTGTGACCTGGTGAGCGCATACACCTTGTCAAAATCACAGTGTGATTTATTCACTTGATTCAAATGTATACACCACTTCTACATGTGATATTACATTAAGAACATCTTAGGTTTTAGTGTGTTTACTTTTGGTAATATTTGTATTGAGTAATATATTTTATTCATATTAAAATGATGTAGCAGCTTTTGTGCAGTAGATAATGGATATAAATTGACAGGTATTAATCCTGGAGAGGAAATCAAGTTTTAAAATATGTGCAAAATCCTTCCTTTTAATTAATTGAAGAAAACCATGTTCAGTGTTCAGTAAATTCAGTCATTTACTCACACCATGGGAACAGATTTAGTAAGGACAGATTATCTCTTCTAAGCTTAACAAATAACAAACTGCTTCTATTACTTGTTACCTACAATAGCTTTGCAGCTTTAAGTGCAAAAGTGAAGAACTAAACCTCAGACACAAGCATGTTTGAACTGATTAGATTATTTGGGATAAAGGGAATACTGAGCTAATACTGGATGTAGACCTCCTCAGGGACATGATTTGTAACTCACTTACTCACTCACTCACTCATGTTAAGCAGCCTGAATATTGGTGGTTCATAAGATTGGGGCTTCAGATCAGTGACACTGTGTTGGAACAGTGTCCTTGTTGGCCAATCAAGCGCTTTAAATATTACAAATATCTGCGCTAAATGTGTGTGTATGTGTGCGCGCATGCGTGCAGCTGGGGGCCTAATGGTTAGGGAGTTGCCCCAGTGATCAGAAGGCCATGGGTTTGAATCCCAGGACTGCTAGTGGCACCCCTGAGGTACCCCTGAGCGAGGTACCGTCCCCACACACTGCTCCCCGGGCGCTGTGTTCCTGGGTGCCCGCTGCTTCACTTGGTGAATGGGTTAAATGCAGAGGAAGAATTTCGTGCTGTTCACACTGTGTGCTGTGGTGTGTTCACGTATGACAAATGGTCACTTTACTTACTTACTTACTTTGTGTGTTCTTTAGTTGTCTGGTCAGTGCTCCTGTAAGCCTGGATTTGGTGGGAGGACGTGTGAAGAGTGTAGAGAGCTATTCTGGGGTGATCCAGAAGTCAAATGCTATGGTGAGTCTAAAAACACATGCAATATGCACACCAGCATGTTTAGACCAGCAAACACCCCCCACATTTTTGCCTCTTAAAACATGAATATGGGTTCAAAATGTCCTCAGGTCACAAGTAAATGTAGTGGAATGTATAGGCCATATGTAATATTTATTGTAAAGCACTATAAATTGTACAATTCCACAGCAGCTGGTGGCCTAGTGGTTAGGTTAGATGCCTCTGCAATCAGAAGGTTGTGGGTTTGAATCCCAGGATTGCCAGTGGCACCTCTGAGGTCCCCCGTACTGCTCCCCAGACGCTGTGTTCCTGGCTGCCTACTGCTTCACTTGGTGACAGGGTTAAATGCAGAGAAGGAATTTCACACTGTTCACACTGTGTGCTGTGGTGTGTTCATGTATGACAAATGGTCACTTTACTTCAAAGGCTGACATCATTTCGTTTAACATATTCTCATTATCTTAGTGCCATATCTAAGTGCAATTTTGTGCCTTTTGCAAAGTGAAACTTTCTAAATTTAAAAAACACTTGAATTTCAGTGCAATAACCGTTATTTACTACATTTATATAACATAGCTGACAGTTGTCAAGACTGAGGAAGCAGATGTTTTGTGTGTGGGTGTCCACTTCTGTAACAAACGTGCCACATACAAAAAAACAGAAGACTGACCACGAGCTGACATACATGGAAGAGTTTGTCTTAAACAGTAACTTTCCCACGGCTGCTTTCTCCTCTGATTTACTTGTTTCTGTCTTTTCTAACACACATAAACACACACATACATAAATAACACACACACACACACACACACAAACACTCAGATGAAAACATTCCAGGACTGAGGGATATACAAGGTCTGGTTCTGCTCCAGCTAAAAGCCCTAAGAATTCAAGCTCAAGAGACTGATGTTCCCACCATAATTCCTGAAGAATGCCTTAAATGCAGCTGCATCTGAGCACACAGCTCTGCTCTCTTAACGTGTATATCATAGTGTGATAACAACAGATGCAGAAGCTGTCTCTCAAGCATTCTTGCATACTGACTCAGACTGTTTTGTAACACACCCATATGTGCCCAGCCACTCATGCACACAAACACATGTTTTTTTCATTTACTTAGTATTTTTTAATCTGACAGTTCATATCATGGATTGACTAATCAATACAAAAAAGACTATTAAATTCTAACAACCATGCAAAATGTCAAAATTACGCACCAAATAATTTTGATTTTTTTTCCTTTGTAGCTGTGAAAAAGCCCTGAATTGCACCATGCTGAGTATAACATGTTAATAATTGATTGAACTGAGTGAACACTTTAGCTTCACTTTTAAAAATAATATTTCATTTTACAGTCAATAGACTTTATGTTAATAAATGCACACAATTGGTTAATTTTATTAATGTATTGATTTAATGAATGTACTTTTTTGAGCACATACTGAAATCTTTGAAATTTAAACTATAAACAATCATAACTAAACATAATTTGGCACACAGTTAAGACATTTTGCGGGGTTACTGACTTGGTTTGGCCTGGAATAACCCTTGTTTATGTGTGTGTATCCCAGCATGTGACTGTGATCCACGGGGCACTGCTACTCCACAGTGTAACAAGATGACGGGACAGTGTGTGTGTGTGGAGGGTGTTGCCGGCCAGCACTGTGACTCCTGTGGGCGGGGCTTCATGGGAACCTTCCCAGACTGCCAGCGATGTCATCAGTGCTTCAGCAATTGGGATGTGACAGTGGGTGAACTGACCAATCAGACGCAGCGATTAGTGGACACTGTAGATGAAGTGAAAGTGTCTGGTGTGACAGCAGCCTATCAGGACACAGTATCCAGTCTGGAGGGCAAGGCCAAGCAGCTGACTAAGATAATAGAAGACAACAAAGCTCAGCAAGCCCTCAAACACTCTCAGGAACTTCTGCAGCAAGCTAAGTATGTACTCGCACACACACTCATTCAGGGTACATGTTTCTGTCATAACATGTGTCTTTTCTGTTAATGAGGGCACCAAATGAATGCATATTGATTTCAACTTATTTAAGCAGCAACCACCCTTAAGATTACCTCATTTTCTCCTGATCATTAGTAGACACTGCTCTGAATAAAAGTATTTTCCTGATTTACTCTATTTTTGCATATTTGTAACACCAATTGCAGATCCTAATACAAAGTGTAATATAAAAAAAGGAAAAAGGAGGAAACCTACACCGCAGTTTGCAACACCTTTAACAGAAAATGTGAAAATGTAAAAAATAAAATAAAAAAAAAAAGTGAAAAAAGCCCCCCTAAACTTAGTTTACAGTGGGGTTAAGAACTTTAGCTAGGCTGCTCCAAAATCTTAATTTAGTTTCTTATGAGCCTTTCAGAAGTGGATTTGCTCTTGTGCTTCTGACTAATTGTCTTGCTGCATAACCTGGACTGATGGACATTCTCCTGTAGGATTTTCTGGTACAGATGTCACAGTTCTGTCAGTTTCTGCAATCACCAAGGCCCTGTGGCTGCAAAGTATCCCCAAAACATCAATATTCCAATACCATGAGACCTTCTCTTCCAGAATTTCTTTTAATCATGGCAAAGCATCTAGTTGAGACCTTTTAGTCTACTTCACATTTACTTCAGCGGCACTCATACAAAATTTGGAATGAAACAGATTAGCATGGCCACTGTGTAAGGCTGACATGCAAAAGCTCGTGGAGCATCCCACAGTTTTTGGGCAGCTGGTGGTTAAGGAGTTGCCCCTGTGATTAGAAGGTTGTGGGTTCAAATCCCAGGACTGCCGGTAGGACCACTGAGGTACTCTTGAGCAAGGTACCGTCCCCACACACTGCTCCCCGGGCGCTGTGTCGCTGACTGCTCACTGTTTCACTCGGGTGAAAGAGTTCAATGCTGAGAACAATTTCACACTGTGTACTGTACTGGGGTGTGTTTACGCATGACAAAATAGGCCACTTTACTAGGAAGGGTCTATTCAAGTCAAGTTTAGACTCTTTTCTTTTTTGGGGAGGAGGTAAGTTTTTCTCCAATTTAGTTGTGTTCAATTACATCCCCTAGCTAGGACGCTCCTTATCACATGATACCGCCAACACTGGAAGTGTGAAGGCTAGCAAATGCTTCCACTCAGTAACATGAAGCTGGCCACCATCTTTTTGAACTGCTTATTCAATGTCATTCGACTGCTCAGCATGCTTGAAGAAAATGGCTAACTGTCAGTTTTGTCAGCTAACAGTTCTGGCTAGCATCATGCTGTATGGTTGGGAGAAGAGGGAGGGCCACCCAGAGAGAGCAAAGACGGTTGTACTATCGTGCATTCCTGGCCACTGATGGCAGTGGCACCATCAGGAATTGAACTTGCAGCTTCCCTAAGATAGACAGTTGTGCCACTCAGGAGACTAGTCCTTTATAGATTCAATAGGGCTGGCAGTAATCTATCTAAAGTGGGTCTCGTCTTAATGATTCCAGTTATCAAAGAAATTTGGTTAGCTGTCCGGTTAGATAATTACTCTTTCAGGTGGTGTTAGATAACTTTTTTACGTTTTTTTTTTTTTTTACCTTTAACTTTTTTAAAAATGCAATGATCATTTAAAAACTGTATTTAGGTTTACTGAAGTTGTCTTCAAATTTTGTTTGAAGATCTGAAACAATTAAGTGTCCCAAATACGCAAAAATGCACAAATACACAAGAAATCAGCAAATACTTTTCCACTGCACTGTAACTAATCAGCCAAGACATCTGTTTGGCGTCTGACTAAATTTGCCTTATAGGCCTTTTGAGACTGTCTGAAATACATAAGCACAGCTCAAGTGCTCACATGCTTCTGTAATTCCGCTCATCCATGTGTCTTTACAGCTTTGTGCTTTTGAATCTCTTTGTATGTTTGTGTCTTACTTGTTCTTATTTACCTATGCCATTTTGATGTGGTATGTATATTTCTGTAACACTTGGACAGAGAGCTGAAGCTGGTTCATGGCCGCTCTCTGAACCGTTCGGAGGCGATTGTGGAACGGGTTTCTGCAGATCACACCAAAGCTGTGGACGACTTGAACAAACTCAGTCAAGAGGCTCAGAAACTGCAGGACAGCACTGAGGGAAAACAAGCGCAGGTGCTACGCATCAAACACTCCGATCTTCGTGGTACAGTATATTTAATAATAATAAGCATGCTTTAACTTATTTTTAAATAATTTGAATAACAAATTATATAATAAACAGTTTTTTATGAGTGGTGGTGCAGTTGAAATATAAGCAAGAAGGTCCTGAGTCCAGCTCTCACACCGGGGTGGCTGAGGGTCTCTTTGCATTTGGTTTACATGCTCTTTTCATATCTATGTGGGTTTCCACCAGGAGCTCCACAGTCCAAAGACATGCATGCCAGGTGAATTGGAGTTGCTAAATTGCCCTTAAGTGTGTACACTGTGACCTGTTCAGGATGTCTTTCCACCTTTTGCCCTATGACCACTGAGCTCCAGTGCCCCCTGTGACCCTTGTTAAGTATAAGTGACCTGAGATAATGAATTAATTATCATTTGGTTTTTGTAGTTTAGTATTAGTAATTTGTAATTATGCACACACACACACACACACACACAAAGACTACTATACATTCATGCACCCTCTTGATCTGTAATATTTCTGGCCCAAATTTCTGCAATCGTCAATATAAAAAGCACTATATAAATACCTTTAAATAGAAAAAAAAAACAGAATTAATACTTGTGTCCAATCAACCGTTCCTCAGGTGCAGCAGACAGCATTAGAGAATATTATCAGCAGTCAGTGGAGGCAGAGGATCGAGCCAGTCGAGCCACCAGTGACCCCAGCGGCCCAGTGGAGCAGTCCACAGCTCTGCGTCAAGCCACAGAGACCACAGTGAACACCATCCAGGGAGAGTTTGCACTAAAGCAGCAGCTACAGGCTGAGAGACTGAACAAGCTTAAAAAGGGCATGGAGCAGGATGACCTGTCAGCACTCAGCGTTCGGGTAATTCAAACAACGAGAATTCAGTCACAGATTAAGCTACTCACTATTGTTTCTCATTTATTTTAGACTTATTTTGGACACACCTGATTGACTGTATGTTTTTCAAAATCTTAAAGACGCTTTTAATCCAAAGGCTTTCAGTAAGCTCCATAATTATTGGCTTAAAATGTGTTTGTGGTTAATTAGCCTTATCTTGCACTGAATATATGAGGAAAAAGTTTCAATTTTAGTTTCAGTAAATTTGGGAAACAAACAAATTACATTACATTTTGCCATTGCGTCTAACTCTGGTGAAAACATCTAAGCATGTTCCCATTCATTTTTAAAGTCCACTTGTGTGTTCATGAACTCTTAAGCAGTTGTCCATGACTTCCTCTTGGTGTATGAATATAAGATGACAAAGAGCCCAAATTCGTCAACATGGAGAAGATTAGCCAATAATGAAATGAGACAGAAGTGTGTTGACCAGTATACATCAGAAAATAGCTAGAAAAATAATATAAAAATTAGGGCTGTTAAAAATATCGCGTTAACTATTTGCGTTAATTTATTTTCTATAACGCTTTAAAATAAATTG
>JBBPCZ010171254.1:0-16513 GCA_037974445.1 Brycinus macrolepidotus
GTGTGTGTGTGTGTGTGTGTGTGTGTGTGTGTGTGTGTGTGTGTGTGTGTGTGTGTGTGAGAGAGAGAGAGAGAGAGGTCTTAGGTAACTATGTAAACAAAGCACTCAGACAAAAATTAGCTTTGTGAGTTTCTGGAGCAGAAATGTTTGCAATGATAACTAGAATGCGTTTCTGCGAGCAAATGCGAAGGGTGATTACGTGGTCACTATGGTAACCATGGTTGTTACCTGGTGGTTGCTATGGTGTTGCTAGGTGGTTACTAATGGTGCGGCAGCTCTAACTTGAACTTTTTTAATTTAATGGAAGCAGGCCACTCATTTCTGACAACATTTCTGACAGAAACAGCTTTGTGATTTGCTGGAGTAAAAAGTTCTGGAAAAAGAAGTGACTTTTTTTTTTTTTTGATTGTGCCACATTCAGTCTATTCAGTTCACTTATTTTAACACTGTCGAACTCAACAACTGAGAGATCTGTGACCTCCTCAGAGATGATTTCGCGATAAGAGTACAGTAACAATACCAAGATACACAAGAACACCACGATATGCTTCACTGGTGTCACCCAACAGGTTCCCAACACAGAGAGAGTAACCAATCCAGACAATCCAAACAATGGAAGCAAAATATTACAGGAGAATGCAGAACAGCTTCTTATTGTCAGTCAGACTATGAGATGACACCAGTTTTATATGTGCAGCAGCAGATATAGTTTTACACATTGCTGTGTGTGTGTGTGTCGCAGGCGAACACTTATAACCAAGAATTACAACTACGCTCATAATTTACACTCATCCATCGGGTCTCTCCTTCATCATCCACCCCTCGTCTGGCGGTTCTCAGCCAAGGTCATATCAGATTAATCACATAAACGGGCGAAACAGCAAACATGTATCGCAATACTTGAAACCCGAAACCTTTCACAGCACACAGCATGTGTCCCAAGTACATTATTTCCAAGTAAAACACTAGTTCCACATTTTAAATAGGTGATGAGTTCCGATATTTGAAAAAACACACAATTTTAGGATGAAAAATTGGTCAAAATAATTGCATAAACAGAATAAAACTTACGAACAACAGCGTGATTGCTTCCACAATCACACTGATAATGGGCAGAGACTGAAGACACCGACACTATGCACTTATTTTTTATAGGCTCATTGTAAATGGTTGAAATGTGCTGTTTTTGTGCTCCATAGTTCACATTTATAATGTACTTCTTTTGCTTGTTTCTAAAACAAGCCAGGCTGTGACTCGTAATTCAGGCAGATGCACCATTGGGGGGGCTTTCCAAACCCACCCGCACATCGCTGGCACATCATCAATCAGGGCCTGTGCTGGAGAAAGAGATGACAAAAGCTCCTGGGACAGCAGTCAATCAGAGACGAGCTGCCAGAACGGCTAGAAAGGGGGACATAAAAGGCTTCAGAGACAGGAGAGCGTTGAGGAGCACCTCAACTGACCTTCTACCTCTGTGGATGTGAAAATTCCCTCTCAAGGTGGGCAACTTGAGGTACAGCCTCAATAAACTGGGTTCCTAAACCCAGATCAAGTCTAAGGGAGCTTTTCCACTGGCACAAGGAACTGAGCCGTACCGCCAATAAACGTTTTTCCATTACAACGAAAGGGACCCAAACAAAGCCGGTACTTGAGACGCTCGACGCATCACTGCTTTCTGATTGGTCAAAATATCAACACAACATGGAAAGAGGCCATTGGTTTTTCACTGTTTGTGCAAAAAAAACAACAAAGGAGATCCTGGGAAGTCGACGAAGTACAAGCACTACTGTCTGTCTGGGCTGAAGATACATTTCAGTGGGAGTTTTCTACGCCACTAACAAATTTATCTTTAACTGAACTGAATTGAATTGAATTCCTTTATTGTCACTGCACACAGTACAACGAGATTCAATGTGCAACTACTCCTCATACAGAAAGGTAAATAGTATACAACGTTTAAAATAGTGGAATGTACATGTAGTGCAAATGCTATGTAGAGTGGCTCAGATTGTGCAAGTACTTACATCACATATACACTATATACTATATAAACATCATACAATGCACAATAGATACGACATATGCTATTAATCGAGTACATACTATGTAATACTGTATATATGCTTCATATATATTATACACTGTATTATATTATAATACACTTTTAGTTCTGTACAATTATTGTATAATTACATTATTATTATTTATATTATATTATTTATAGTATATTCAATACTATGTCTACACTTTAAATGTATTATACATTGTACTATATTTTAATAACATGGTTGTGTAATTACGTTAGATATATTATTACACACAATATACAGTATTGTACTATATATAATACTACACACACACACACATACATTATACATGGCATTCTATCAGATTATAATACAGTTCTATTACAGTTACGGTATAATGTCTGCGGTGAGGTAGTTCTATATGTAAATACAAACAGTTTTACCAGAGGCACTTGAGGGACCGATTGAGTCGGTTTATGCCTCTTGGGAAGAAACTGTTCCTGAGTCTCGAGGTGTGTGTGTATAGAGCTATAGAGCGTGAAAGGCTCTATAGCTTTTGTCTGATGGGAGAAGTTCAAACAGACAGGAGTGTGTGGGGTCCATGCAGACCTGAGGTGAAAATCAGTTTAAAACTGGAAGCACACAACCTCAATACCACAAAAGTGGGCAGAAATGATAAGAAATGTCAGTTAACATACCACACTGTGGTGAAAGTGGTTTCAAAAGCAAACTATTAATGTGTGAACAGGACAAAACTGGGCAGAAAAGGCATAATGTACAATACAATTGGGAAACAAACTGATAAGACCTTCTTATTGAAGTTAACCAACTGAACCAGTTAGGCAAATGTCGCCGCAGGAAAAAACACTGTTGTACAACAGTCTCCTTGTGACAAACCTAGCCTCTGACCCATCCATAACCAACATTTCATCACACTGTGGTGAAACTGCCTCTTGTGAAACCGCTCAACTCCTCGAACCGACAATTAACTTGTACATTGTATGCATGCACCTGTTAAACACGCCTATGAAGTGGTCACACCCCATATTCATATTCATGCAAACCAGCTGAACAAAGGGTAGAGAGAAACTCCCTCAGCTTCAGGACCTCTGCTAAACCAGTTTCTCATCCCCAGTTTACGCCTCAACCTCATATTTTACGCTGAGTCAAATATGTGTGAAGTGTAAAGTGGACATATGTCACGCATGAACACACCACACCACGGCACACAGTGTGAACAGTGTGAAATCTGTCCTCTGCATATAACCCATTCATCTGAGTGAAGCAGTGGGCACTGATGCCCAGGGAGCAATGTGTGGGAACGGTACCTTGCTCAAGGGGACCTCAGTGGTCCCACTGGCAGTCCTGGGATTTGAGCCCACAACCTTCCGATCATGGGGCATCGAATCCATGACCTTCCGAACACTGGGGGGGGGGCATCGAACCCATGACCTTCCCAGTGATCGGAAGCCCACAAACTTTTAAAACAGCAACTGAGCTAAAAACAATAAAATAACAGGCAGGTTGCTCTATTTCAAACTCATATCTGCATCTCTTAATTCTGCACTGAATTTTTTTTTTTTTACAAAAAGATGCCTTTAAAAACCTAGTAAAAACGAAACGTGGGGGAAAAAATGCACACAAATGACTGTCCATCAGGGTCTATTTCTGACTGAAAGGGAGCCCAGTGGGAGTGCGTTATCATCATATAAAAAGGTATTGATTTTTTTAAATCATGTAATTGTATTGCATTAAGCTATTCTGCTAACCCTATACATATTATGTTACTGCAGGTGAAAAATAAAGGCTACTTTGTAAAATATCTCCTCAGGGTATCTATGGGTGCTTTCACACCTACAGCATTTGGTGCGCACCAAACGTGTTTGGTCCCTTGGTTCGGTTCGTTTGCGTTGATGTGAATGCAATCTTGGTACTTTGGTGCGCACCAAATCAATCGATCTGAGACCTGCCTGAAGGGGTGGTCTCGGACCGCTTTATCCGCTCTACTTTGGTACGGTTCGTCTGGTGTGAAAGCAACCAAACCAAACCATGAGCGCAATGCAAAGCTGTTCCTCCATGATTATTGAAAGTGGCGCGATTTTCTGAAAATAGTCTGTTTCCGGTGCGATGGTCTTCGCGGTCTATTTTGGTTCGTTTAGAACTCTGCATATGTGAAAGCAAACCGTACCCACGTCTGTTTACTACATTGTAACACTTTTCTGACTGGTGCGGACTAAAGCAATCAAACTATAGGTGTGAAAGCACCCTATGACAAGCACCACATATAACAAGAGTTTACAAAGATTGGGTTAACTTTTACGTTTCAGGTGAAATTCAGCTCAGCACTGGACACACATACAACGTCAGCATAATAAAACTGGACAGTAAAAGTCAAGGGTCAGGAAAAGGCAGCGAAAGTGGGCTTCAACACAGAGCGAACGGGACAAAAGTTAACCGAAAAAAGACTAGGATTAATACCTGTCCATGTCCAAAAGTTTGTGGACACCTACTTATCCATGTTTTTTTTCCCCCCAAAATCAGGGGTAATTAATGGGCAGTTTGTACCCACAGTTAACACTCTATAGTGAAGACTTTACACTAGATGTTGGAACATTACTTGGTTTTGACTGCAGTCATGAGAGCATTAGGGAGGTCTGGTTCTGATTCTGATTGGGGGATTAGTTCTGTAGTTCTGGATATAACAAAGGCCCCTCCAACTCATCCCAGAGGTGCTGGAGATCCAACAGCTCCACTGCTACACAGCTGGGGGGGGGGTATCTCTTCCCCTGTAGATGATTCTTGGCCTCAGGCATAAAGACATTAGGCTTTTCTAGATAATATACAAACTGTGTGCTTGTTTCAGCTGTGAATGCACCTTAATATTGCCGCACTTACTAACTAGACCGCACTTCTGCAAGAAAATCTTAAGTGCGATTGCGCAATGTGGTTGGTACTAGGTGGTAACTATGGCACTGCGGGTGGTTGCTAAGGTGTGGCTAGCCGATTGCTAGGTGGTTGCTAAGAGGTTATAAGCAGTTGCTAAGGCCTCGCTACGTGGTTCCTATGGTTTCACAGGTGAGGGTTAGTGTCAAAAAGACGTGGGGTGCCAATACTTCTTTGTGACAAGGAGGGGTGCCAATGCCTCTGAGCAAAGACCCGAGTTTCCAAACTTTTGCCCTTCAGCCAGATTTGAACACACAAAGGTGTCTACTGACACCTCCAATCACTCAGCTACAAACCACTCCAACTTCCTTATCAACAACCAACACAACAGTTTCTTTATGTCTCTCGCCCATTTATTTTCAATGACAAAGCAACCGTTTTGAGATCCATAACCGTTAAAGAGAAGAAAACTGAGAAGCCGATGAGAACAGCAAAAGAACTTGTCTTAAGTTGATTTTTTTTCTTTTGCTCCTTATTTCTCCTAAAGGGAGAAACAAGTCAGGCTTCAATAATCTCCAAATGAGAAGATGAGACAAGGAAAAGACTGAGCAGCAAAGTCTTCCTGTATGCAGGAACGCCACACAAGACCTACAGTTTTGGAGATGCTAACAAAACCTGAGACGAACAAAAGTATGATTTATATGTGAATTATATGGGCTGGACACTTCGACAAACACATAGACAGACAAATAAGAGTCAACTAAGCCTACCAGCATATTTTAGTGTTTATAAAGTAAAGTGGCCCTTAAAGTCACGCGTGAACACATCACAGCACACAGTGTGAACACTGAAATTCTCTCTCTGCATTTAACCCATTCACCAAGTGAAGGAGTGGGCAGCCCCACTGACACGGTTCCCGGGGAGAAGTGTGTGGGGACGGTACCTTACTCAAGGGTACCTCAGTGGTGCCACTAGCAGTCCTGAGATTCGAACCCTTCTGATCACAGGGGCAACTCATTAATCACTATGCCACCAGCTGCTCACAGAAACCCAAAATCTGAAGACAGGGCTGAGATACTGCACCAGCTCCAAACCCCAGACCCTAGACTGACTCACCTAACTTCATGAGGGAGGCCAGCAGCACCCACAGGAATATGGTGAAGGGTTTCTCCACGTGCTCGTAGTCAAAGGACAGCACTGGGAAAACCTTATCGGTGATGTTGGTGGGAGGGGTGCCCCCTCCATGTCCCGAGTTCTTAGGGGTCCCGTGTTCGCCGGGCTTATTGCTGTGTTCCTGCGGGGAGCTGGCTCCTCCGAGAGGCAGCAGACAGGAGGTCAGGACGAACACAACCACCAGCACGGACAGGGACACGGACACCATCCCGGCCGGAGAAGCCCCAGCAAGGCGGCGGCTCGGCATGCTGGAGCCCGGTCTTCAAAGCGCCCCTCCTGCGGCTGGCCGAAGGGAGTTCTACCCTTAAAGCTAAAACCTTACCCCGGCCCTCATCATCTCCTCTGGAGCCTTTAAAAGCTGCCCTCTATCCGTCTTCCCTCTCAGAGCCGCCCTCCTCACTTCCTACCCTGGCCCTCCGCGTCACGCCCCGCAAATCAGGCCAATCAGCCTAGCTTAGCCTAGCGTAGCCTAGCCGTGAAGCTAAGGGAACGCCCTCCTCAGGTGGGCCTACCCGACCTCAGCTGCTGCCCTCCGGGGAGGCAAGGGAGCATCCTCGCCTAGCCTAGCCTAGCCCAGCCTGGAGACGGTTCCACATCATAAACATCACAAGTTTTCAAGTTGAAACAAAACTCCAAATTTCACGACGAGACGACGCGTTTAACGAAGTAGCATATAGTTGCGGAATAAAAAGTTAAATTTTCCGAGTTTTTTGGGTTCACTGCTAGGCGCGGAGGAGGTGCATCTCGAAGCCGGGGGAGGGGGGGTGGCAATGCGGGCAGCCTCTCCAGCAACACCCCCGCTGCTTGGAGCAAGGAAAAAAAAAAAAGAATGAAATTTGAATGATTTGAATTTAGCGCCAGTCCAACGTCCCAGTGTCAGACAGTGATAAATGCAGAGGTTAATGGGTTTTTTAGTTTTAAAAGCTGGAAACTTTTCCACTGTGAGCTCCACACTCTTCGCGGGGCTCCTCGGGATGGACAGCCGCAGCAGAAGCACCGATGCTGGGATGAGTGAGGCGGTTTCTCCGCCGCGCTGCAGCGAGAGATGCCGGTTAAATAGAGGAACGAAAACCCACCCTTTTTGGAAGGATTTGGAAACCGGAGGAGAGGGAGGGGGACGACACAGTCCCGCATTTTTTGACCACAACGCGCCATCCAGTGGTAAGGAGAGTCTCAATGACCTTGCCATGGATATTCCTGCTCACAACAGTCTTTTCTTTGTCTCATCAGAAATAAATAACCTTCTAATTTGGAGATTATTGAAGTCTGTCTTGCTTCTCCTTTCTTCATTCATTCATTTTCTGTGACCGCTTAATCCTTACTAGGGTCACGGGTACCCAGAGCCTATCCCGGGGTCTATGGACGTGAGGCAGGGACTCACCCTGGGCAGGGTGCAGGCCCACCGCAGGGTACACACACACACTCACACCATTCACTCACACACTCACACCTACGGTCAATTTTGAATCCCCAATTCACCTGACACGCATGTCTTTGGATTATGGGTGAAACCGGAGACCCCAGAGGAAACCCGCGCCACCACGAGGAGACCATGAAAACTCCGCACACACAAGGCCAGGACCCAGATTCCAACCCCCAACCCTGGAGGTATGAGGCAACAGCACTACGCACTGCGCCCCTTTAGGAGAAATAAGCAGCAAAAAGAAAAAAGTTCTTCTGCTCTTCTCATCATCTTCTCCGTTTTCTTCTCTTTAACAACCTTAAGGATCTCTAAACTGTCTGACTTTGGTAGTTGACACCTGAACTTGATCACTAAGACAAATTACAGACTCATTTATAAGCCAGCTAAGTTTTCTTTTGGATCTTATGGTTTATCTGAAGATCTGATGATCTGAGGCGAATGAAGATCAGAGCAGTGAGAGAAAAGAAAGAGCATTTTAAGATCTTAAACTGGGATCGGTCTGAGATTAGAGGAAGGCTCTTTCTCAGGAGCTGAATTTCAAAATTGTGAGAAAATGGTCAAAATCTCATATTGATGTTAAAGTGAGCTCAGTTATGTATAGGAGAAACAGGCTGAACAAAGATCTTATTTTGAATTTTCCTTTCCACTGGATGGTCAGTACCTACCAAAAGTGGCCAATCGCTCACTCACTATGATACAGTATGGGAAAGTATGATGCGGTGTGATGCTCCGGACAATGATATGCTTGTAAATCCTTGAGTCCTACATTCATGTGGACATAGCTTTGACACCTAAATATCACCGCAGACCAAGTTCACCCTTTCATGGAGACGGTGGTCCCTAGTGGCGTTTTTCAGCAGGGTGATGCCCCCCCAAACTGCAAACACTGTTCAGGAACAGTTTGAGGAACATCACAAAGAGCTCAAAGCCTCAGAACTCCCTTAATAAGATTCATACACATAAACAGAATGGTAGCAGTGGGAGGCGTTTCCAATAAAGCAGGCTACGTGGCAATCCAGTGAACTAATTGATGTCGTAAGTGGTGATTCTTGAGCCAAATCATGGGAAAATACAGTACTATGCAAACGTCTTAGGCACCTGCCTAATAATTATATTTGACAACTGTTTTGACAGTGAGTGTTTTTCACAATACTATTACTAAACACACCAAACTAAAACAAAAAAGAATAATTACAAATAACATTACACAGTAAATAGTAACCTGGTTTGACTCAATCAGTCCTTCATTAAATTAAATCAGGAGCTGCTGATGGAGTTTCACAAATCCAAACAACGGCTGGAGGAACCGAGGAGAAATCTGGAACCGAACCCGTGTTCTTCTTACCAGCTCACAGAATACTACTACTTTTATACAAACTAAACAAACACTAATACTTTTTACTGCTGGTTGCATTTATGCCTTCATATTTACTAATGTTAACTTTGCCAGCAGAAATACATTTTATCACTTTTAAATAATGTGCATAGCTGCCTAAGACAGTACTGTATAAACAAAGGCCCACGTTCCAGCCAACACACATTACTTCTGATCTCAGTGTCTAGTTTTTGTATTTTCTTTTGTATTTTGTGTTTTATTTTGTGTTTTCTTTCTATAAGCTCCTTCAGTGACAGAACTGGATTCCGTTTTCTTTACCCTTTTAGCCCAAGGCCACTGAATCAGACAGATCGAAACCTGCAATGCAGCTTGGATCCCAGCCACGCTTGTGCATTCAGGCCTTCTTTCTACTATCTGATGTGATTTAGTGCTATTTTAAGAAGCCGTACGTGCTGAGAGGACTTTAAACCGGGCCTGATATTTCCCCACAGCTCTACTGACTGAATCATCCCTTCTGGAGACACGTCAGCGAGCACGCGATTGAACCGTGATCCAACAGTGAGGTCGCGGGACGGCCTTAAATGATACGCGGGCCTGTTCTTACACTTCTGTTTTTGGTTTTTCATGATGACACAGTCGTCCGCCAGAGACACAGGTCACTCTTGTTGAACAAAACCTCAGGAAAAGGCACAATTGCTTGTTCGCTTGTTCACTTGTTCACCAGAAAAATGAGTGTTTTGTGAATGAATAATCCAGATTTCTGATTGTCATGCATGGTAAGAAGTGACTAGATGCCATTATCACGTTACACACCCAATTCTGTCTTTATTTGATGACATCCTGGGAAGAGTCGACCTATTGGTCATAAAGCACAAATGACGTAATGCTGTTAGTTCGCAGTGGATGATTTCGAGGTCACATGTTAACGGCCTCATGTGGATCAGCATTATTCAGAGGAATCAATGCTTCAGGAATCTTGAGACAGAGACAACTAATAATAAAAACCGGTGGGCAGTTGCTCCAGCGCCGATTCGGAGAGGGAAACACATCAAAATGATCATCTCTGGTATAAATGAAAATATGTCAAACAGATGAAAGTATAAATGAAAATATGTCAAATTATGAATGAAAATATGTCAAATAAAACGAGTTTCCTTTATAAGATGAAAGAATCTGTAACAGTGCTTCTCTGATATCCTATTAACTGGTTGTGTGGCGATACAGAGTCCAATTCTAGACTGTCCTTTAACTTTAAATCCACTCGTTAACTGTTTCATCACTTAATGGCTTGTTAATTATCTAACATTTGTCTGGTGATCCACTTTTCGTAGATCAGTAGAGATGAATAAAAATATGACATTTTCTGGCTACTCAAATGGTGAACATACTGTCAGCTTAGCAAAGAATATTGAGAGTATTTTTAGTAAATATTAAGTGAGTAACAAGTTAATATAGAAAATCTCAAAAAACTTTAATGACATCTGGGGTTTTTTTTGGTAGCAAAGAATACTGAGTGTAATTTTAGTACATGTTAAGTGAGTAACATCTCAAAACTTTTGACTGGTGGTATATTTTCATAGTGCATCAACATATTAACATTTTCAGGTCGTCTTTGGTGGTACAACGGGATCTAGGAGGTCATCTGTTCACGGGTCATTTAAGGATTTGCGGCTTAAGTACTCACTTAAAACCATTTCAATCCACTTTCAATCTCATTGTACATGTGTATAGTGACAATAAAAGGCATTCTATTCATTCTATTCTATTCTTTGAGGGCAAGTAGCCGTAGCCTGTATTTAGCATTTTAGCAGCCTGACCAGTCATGCTAGCTGCTCAAGCAAGAACGCTCTGAATATTTGTTAGAGACGGGTACTTCATGAAGGACACCAAATTTTACCAAAGCTGTGTTGGTAACGTAGCATTACTGTAAATAGCTGCAGTGGACATGTTTTTCAGCACGTTGGCACAACCTGAAGCGCCTGAGCAGTTCATTCAGTTTGATGTAAAGGAGGGAATGCAGGCAAATTCTTTGATGAATTGTAATTATAGCTGACCTTGAGTGCAACCCATTAACCTCCATATGAACGCTTTACTTTTCAACTTCGTTCCTCTCTGTAATTTGTACTGTATGTGGTCTTGGGCCTGCTGTGCCCTCAGTGCCCTTCTCTTTTTCTACACACTAAAAAAAGTTTCGGTGTGATTTCTAAACTGCATCAAACGCTCAGAGAAAATAAGAGGACGGTCAGAGAGCACAGGCCAAATTTAGCCAAACTGGAGTTACACACATTCCTTGGCTTTGTGATTGCAGATGCATGAGAGAATGAACAGCAGGTCCCAAATCGAGAGGAATGCAGAGAGACTAGCATACTAACGTTTGCTAACTGCTAAAAGTCTTGAGCCACTCCTCATTTCTTTCTGTTTTGCTTAAAGTCACCTCGTGGATGCTAAAATACTATTTTGTCTTATCTTTGGCATATTTCGTCGATCAAATGAATGAAATGGGAACAAATGTTTTACTTCGACAAGCTGCAAAGTGCCTAAAGATACAAGGAGCCTAGATAAAGGAGTTCCAACCACTCAGCATTCAGCACCACCAGTATACTGATCACCGCCTGATCATCTGGAATCATCTGCTCCTGTTCCTCAAGACTATATTAAAATGACAAGAAAGTCTGGATCTTTGGAAGCAAAATATGAAGACAGCCTTTTTTTTCGGTGTATATATATATATATATATATACAGGTTCCTGAAGTGATAGTTTGCCCAACAAAAATCAGATCAGTTTCCACCTCCAATGTAGTCGAGCCAAGACATGATGCCTGAAGTTTGCTTCTTTACTTTTGCAATTGAGCTATGAAGCTAACAAGTAATGGAAACCTGTGGAAGCCAGTTAGCATTGTGAAACCATTCATTCAGTCATCCGTTATCTGAGGGTTGCGGGGGCATGCTGGAGCTTATCCCAGCTCTCATAGGTGAGGGAACACCTGGACAGGTCACCAGTCCATCACAGTTACACCAGGGGCAAGTTAGCACCTCCAGGTCACATGACATGCATAGACATGCAACCAGTTCTTTGGACCGTGGAATGAACTGGAGCTCCCAGTGGAAACCAACACAGAAAAAGCCAAGCCACCTCGGTCAGACATCAAACCCAGTACCTTTTCACTGGGAGCTCATTGTGAAAACACTTGCCTCAAAGTGATCTCTAATAGACTTGTTTATGTGGTTTTCGGACACTATGTGACACACTGTTATCCATAAAAATGGACAGACGAACGTCAGATAGCTAAACAGTAATTTTAGCCACCCTGAAGCTCGAATTTAGTCTGTGTGTCTGTCACACAGTGTCAGATACTGTATGAGCAAGACTTTTTTTGTGTGTGTGTTGAGTACTTAAGGGCGTGTGATATACTTGAATACCTGTGTGTGGTTTCATTTCAGGGAAAAATACACCACAGACCAGTGTGACTGCATCATCCATCTTGGAATTCGATAAAGTAGTAAATGAACCTACTGCAATTGTGTCCCTCACTGATGCTTCATTTGCTGTCTTTTTAATTATAAGCCATTTTAAGGATTATAAGGACATCTGTCGTATAAAGTAGTAAATGAACCTACTACAGTTGTGTCCCTCACTGATGCTTCATTTGCTGTCTTTTTAATTATAAGCAATTCTGAGGATTATAAGGGCATTTATTCCACCACTGCATACCAAACATTTGTAAAACATTATAAATATACTATGAAAAAAATGAAATGGCCCCTCAAATTGTATAAAACCCTCCCAAATGCGCACTTGCCCAATTTCAAACTCAGTGCTAACGCAAGGGCCCTATAAAATAAAGCTAGGCCTTTGTCCTAAAGCCTTGTTTGACCCACACTGAGGTCAAATGGCCTCTTTGAAGTTTCTATTTTTGCCTCACTGTCCATCTTGTAAATGGTGTGTTTTCAGTCACAGAGCAAAACAACTTTATGAGCCTCCGAACGCGAAGCCAAGGCCCAAAACACTGTTTTTGAGGAGAACAGCACATGAACACACACACACACTGACAGTTTATGTAGCCACTGTTGTACCTGGAGGCATGATGTCCGCATGCAAAACCATGACCTCAACAGTCAAGGGGCAATTACATTAACAACGTCTGACCACAGACAAGTACAAACAAGACGCTATCATTCGTCTGTCTTGCAGCAAATTTAAGGCCAAATGGCTTTATCTCATTAATATTAGATGGGGAAAGCTTCTTAACTTATATACTTTATTTTCCTCCTTTTTATGATAGTTTTGGACCATAAATGGGTCATTTCGATCATTTCGCTCCAGGCCTCATTAGGGGTGGCGCAGTACCCCTTTTTCATAGCGATACCGCAACCAGTACCAATCCCATAGCACCTTTTTGCCTCTCTTCAACAACTGAGCTGTCAGAGAGTGCAGGCCAAATTTAGCCAAACTGGAGTTACTCCTCAAAACTTTAGAGCGTATCAGTAAAATCTGATTTCAACAAATAAAAACCAGTGTTTGCTCTCCTACACGCTCGCTTTGCTGCTCTTTCGTTCGGCGCGCCGCTGCTCGGCCGCCCTCCGGACCCCCTCCCTCTGCGGGTTTTCCCCACCCACTTGTGGCCGGAGACTGTCCTGAAAGTTCTCCCGGGTTCAAACATCTTGTGTTTAAAACCTAAAAGAAAAGAAATTTGTTCATTTTTGTTTTTCATGAGCATTTGTGTGTGACACCATTTTTAAAACCCCAGTAACGGTTGATATTATTACATGTTTTTTAAATTACAGTAACTTAGGAACATAGGAACACCTCGAGCATCAACACAAACCGGGGTAACTTCCATATAAGAAGTTACTTTGCCATATGATGACAATATACCATTTGTTGCGCTTCTGGCATGGACCTGTGATGCTTAATATGAGATGGGAAAAGGTTCGTAACTTAAATGTACTTTATTTTGCTCCATTTTGTGAAAGTTTGGTGCCATAAATGGATCATTCTATCGGCCCAGGCCTCATTAGGGGTGGCACGGTACCCCTTTTAAATACTGATGCCGCAACCCGTACCAATCCTATACCATCTTTTTCCCCTCTCTTCAGCAGCTAAACTGTCAGAGAACGCAGGGCAAATTTAGCCAAACTGGGGAAAACGCATTATGGGTGTCCATCAGGAAATGGACAGCATGTCCCAAATCGAGTGCAATGCAAGGGAGCTTCTCTGTCCCAGTATCAGTGCTCTGCTAATGCTAACATATGTCATTTGTATATATAAGAAATGTTTTTATAGGTTCCTAAAGTGATAGTTTGCCCAACAAAAATCAGATTTATACAGTTTCCACCTCATATGTAGTCGAGCCAAGACGTGACGCCTGAAGTTTGCTACTTCCGTTTTGCATTCAAGCTACGAGGCTAACAAGTAATGGAAACCTATGGAAGCCAGTTAGCATTGTGAAACCGTTCATTCAGTGAAGTGACCATTTTGTCATGTGTGAACACACCATAGCACGCAGTGTGAACAGCGTGAAATTCTTTCTCTGTATTTAACCCATTCATCAAGTGAAGCAATGGGCAGCCAGGAACACAGCACCCGGGGAGCAGTATGTGGGGACAGTACCTTGCTCAAGGGTACCTCAGTGGTGCCACTAGCAGTCCTGGGATTTGAACCCACACCCTTCTGATCGCAAAGGCAACTCCCTAATCAGGTCTGTACAGGAGCCTATTCCAGCTCTCATAGGTGGAGGAACACCCGGACAGGTCACCAGTCCATCACAGTCACACCAGGGGCACGTTGGCACCTCCAGGTCACATGACATGCCTGGTCGTGCCTCCAGTTCTTAGTACTGTATCTTCCTACAGCTCCTTATGTCCTGTAGGGGGCGCTATGTAAGTTATAATATAGTTTCTACACCCATATAGTGCACAGTGTGTCTATTATGGAGTTCTGCACACATGGCTGAATCTCCAGCGGCTCTTTGTTGGACGTTTTACACTGTTTGTGTGCAAGAGTCTGTATTTTAAGTGCACTATGTAGGGAGTGGGGAGCCGTTTGGGACGCAGCCCTGCTGCTCGTCTGTGTTACTCGTTGTCCTCATCTGTGTGTCCTCAATAGTTGCTCAAAGTTTAGTTAAGCATTTACGTGGTGGGTCAGGTTTTTTCTGATATCTGATCAAAGGATTTTGGCCTGTATCGGACCGATACCGATACTAAGTATCAGATCGGCGCGCTCCAGGTCCTCATATCACATAAAAGGCAGCTGGCATGTCCGATTGCCATAAAAGTATTAAAATTGGAAAAAATATTCTGACATTTTAAAGAATAGACGTATGTATTTATATATATTTACTTTATGTGTATTTACTATTTATATATTTACTTTATATATATTTACTGTGTACAATAAAGAATATATATATATTTATATTTAAATGTATATTTTTTGCTTGCTTACATTAAAAGACCATGTTATCATTAATAAGCTGTGTCTGAAGGTTCAGAAGGAAGATCAGGGGCAGAATCGTGACTGTCGTGTTTATTTTACACGATCCGCGTTGCTGGCGTGTAATGGCAGGTTGTATGTCTGTACCTGTTAGGTTCGTCCTAATTACTGTCCTTGTCTCGTCTCCCAGTGTAAATAAGTACCTGTTTTCTTTGACTTGTGGGGACGAGACGTTTCCCCTTTAGAAAGGCTAACGTTAACCTTAATGCCAAGCCCTTTCTTTAGACCCACGCTGACCCTCACGGTCACTCAGACATGATGTACTGCAGCTTTGTCTCCAGCCAGATGATGATTTGATGATAAGTATGCGCTGGGTTTAACCACTAGCTGCAGCAACGTACGAGTTAAATTTGAATCATGAGTTCAGCCACAGACTTGCTGGCTGAGCCTTATGCAAGTGATAGAAAGAACAGACTACTGAAAAACTATTTTTAAGTTTTGAACGACATGAAAATGATCAATAGTAATTGTACAGGTGTTCCTATAACCAATCTGAACATGCAAACTCCGCACAGAAAGAACCATCCTGGCCAGGAACTGGGCATCAGTCGTGCCACCAGCGATGCCATTCCATTACCACCCACTCAAGTACTGGTGCTATTCTATTCCTTTGCTGTTCCTTCTGTTACTATTTCTATTTCATTTTTCAGTTCCATTTCTTTATAATTGCTGTACCATTCTATGCAATGTTAAGATTACTATTCCATCCCCTTATTATTCAATCTAATACTGTTGTTATTCCATTCATATCCATTAATATTGTAATTCCACTACTATTCCTTCTATTGTCATTTCATTCCTACAAAGCCATTCCATTCCTGCTCCATTACTTTTGTAATTCCATTCCATTCCATTGCATTCTATTCATGTTTCATTATTTTTGTAATTCCATTCCTGAGCAGTTACTCCACCTTCTAATACTGTTGCTATTCCATTCTTCTCCTTTACTATTCGTTTTAATATTATTGCTATTCCATTCGATTCTATTCTGTCACTCCATTTTCTCCCCAATGTACATCCAGTTCCACCCTCTAGCTAGGACTCTCATAGGTCTATATGCAAAACAATTCCACACAACAGCTTATTAATAAATATAAATAAATATAAAATAGTATAGGTTGTATAAGTAGTATAAGTAAATATAAATATTATATTATATATAATATTTATAATATAA
>JBBPCZ010171297.1:0-16508 GCA_037974445.1 Brycinus macrolepidotus
ATGTCAGATTTGGCGTGAGATTTCTTTCTTGCGCATGAGAGCGTGAGATTGAGGCTGAATGCGTGACTGTCACGCCGAATGCGTGAGAGTTGGCAACCCTGGTTCTGGACTTCCTAACTGGGAGACCTCAGTCAAGGAACTCAGATAGGGAGCAACATCTCCGACACCACCATGCTGAGCTCAGAGGCCCCCCAGACCTTTGTGCTCAGCCCTCTGGTTTTCACGCTACTGACCCACGACTGTGTAGCAATGCACAGCTCAAACCACATCATCAAGTTCACTGATGACACGACTGTGGTGGGTTTGATTATCGGGAATGATGAGGCAGCGTACAGAGAGGAGGTGCGACAGCTAACGGAGTGATGCAGAGCCAACAACCTGTCTCTGAATGTGTATAAAAGGTTCTGTAGCACACGGGCCTACACTGCCAGAATGGGAAACAGTCTCTTCCCTCAGGCCATCAGACTCCTCAACCAGAACTGAAACATAAATTAAACCCCCATGCCCACCACCATTAACACACCCCTCCCCTGAACTTCCCTCTCCTCCTCCTAACACAGTGCATGTATACACTGATCTTTTCAGCCTTAAACAACTCTGACTTTAATTGCCTCTTTGAATACCCCTCTATTTATTATGCTTCATGTTATCTGTGCTGCTGCTGCTATATTTGCACAATTATATTTATTGCTGTCTACCTCTGTTCTGCATTTTTGCAAATATAACTCTCTGCTGCTAGAATACAGTGTGTCATAATACTGTATTCATTCAGACTAGTACGGTAACTATTGTCGACTGCACTAAATGTTGTCTTGTCCGGTTGTTTTGTTGCTCTTGTGTTTTTCTTGCATTCTTTTTTGTACTGTCTGCACTTGTGGTCCTTTGGTTTCTGTTCTTGTGTTGCATCATGCTGCAAGCATGTTGTTTTGTTTCACTGTGCACTGTGTGTATATGGTTGAAATGACAATAAACCTACTTTACTTGACTGTATACTGTGAACACCTCACACAACCTCAGATTCTTTATCCCATTATTTCTGCTTCCAACACATCAGCTTCAAGAACTGACTGTTTACTTGCTGGTTAATTTATCCCATGCCTTGACAGGTGCCACTGTAAGGAGATAATCTATGTTATTTACTTCACCTGGCCGTGGTTTAAATGTTGTGGCTGAGGTTGGAAAACAGTCATGTAAAAATGTAATATATAACATAAGTAGGAAAAAATAAAACAGAGGAGCACTGACTAACACTACTAATTGACTAACTGACCACAGTCAGAAATGCCTTTTTACCATATTTGTAAACGTTTAAATCACCAAAATAAAAGGTCCATAATGACTTGGAGTAAGATCTTTTATATATCTTATTTTTCATTTTCCTATAAAGTTACCATTGTTGTTTGTTCATTTGTATTGAATATTATATAACACTGGTTTTGGGCAATTAAAAACATCAGAATAAAGGTATATTAATTAAGTTCCTTTCCCCTTTGAATCTATGCTTTGTGCAACTATGAAAATAATTAATTACATATCTTCATTGTCAGTACAAATCTTTTTATCTTCAAAATGCTGACTTTAGAGGAAAGAAATCTGAGTTAATGGAACAAGATTACATTTTAAGTTTGAGCCATTTCTATTGGTTCATCAATAAAACAATGGTGTGTGTATGTGTATGTATGTATGTATAATCACATCATGGCACTGGGTGGCGCTGCCTGTTTTCGAGCTTATACTCTTCGCCGAAGAAGATGAAGTAGATTTTGTTCTCACAGCATGCTATGCGCTTCCTTTTCTCTTCTGCTGCGTGAGAGCGTAAGTGTCAGAGATGGAGCAAGAAAAGTTCAGCGTTACCCGTTCAGTATCACGATAATCCTGTCACATGGCAGTAAAATGTCACATGTATATGGTTATGTTACTCTAGCTTGATAACATATGTGGTTATAGTTGTGAATAGAAGAGGATTTTTAAAGAAATTCTCCGTTCTGCCGTTTGTTGCTGTGGTTGGTATTTGTGTACTTAGTGGTACAGATAGAGGTATTTAAATGGCGGATTAAGTAACGCAGATTTAATTCAGCACTGGTTACTTGAGCGAGATTTTGTGATCGGTCGAATACCCACGGCTTGGGCAGGTAATGCTGAGTTTGACCAGTGTGTTAGCTCTAATCCAACCAGTTTCCCTCCATTCAGCTGGATCCACCTTGTGCCCGTTTTAGGACAACATTGGAATGAGCCATAAACATAAAACTGAGCAACCTGTATTTAATTTTTGCGGTTATGTTTGTTTTTGCAAGCCAACATGATTTGTTCCTTTTTTCCCCCCTAGATCTGCAGAAATGGTCCGCTACTCGCTCGACCCCGAAAATCCGACTAAGTGTGAGTATCTGAATTGAAATGGTCCTGCACGTTTAATATGCATGCGAAGGAACGCTGCCCAACCCTGGTCCTGATCTACTGACATGGATGGCTTTTTCAGCCCCTGGCTCTAATATGCTCCTCAAGACCTTTGTATAGTTCTGATCTACATTGTGTACAGAAGAAAAGGTTAGGAATGTAGTCTTAATCTGGCCACACAGTTGGACCTACTATGAAAACTCTGAACAGTTTACCAGAGCTGTGGGTTGCAGTGATGACTGTTGTAGGACATGTTTGGAATTAACCATAAGGGTTTTTTTTTTTTTTTTTTTTTGTTGAGCAACCTGTGTTTAATAGTATATTACTGTATTATGGTAACTTTTGGCTTTTTGTCATTGTACGTTAACAGCGTGCAAGTCGCGGGGCTCTAATCTTCGTGTTCACTTCAAGGTAATCTTTAGCTTTTATCTAAAGACATGCGTCACTTTTTTCAGAATGTTTTTTTTTCCAGGTACTGCGTTTTTACTGATATTTAGGTGCTTTGTGTACAAGCCTTGCACTAGTCTGTTTTGTGAATTGCAGCTTGGCTGAAATGACCCAAACTGTTGTACTCCAAGAAAATCAATATTTGATTTAATGTTGCCAGCACTACACTTAATTGTAAGCATTGTTTTTATATTTGTACTCCAGTGTTTGTCCAAATTATCTATCAGCATTTAATTTGCCAGCCAATGACATTTTTTTAATGTTCATGGTTCTGTCAGCATTTCATGTCCATATTCCAGCTGCAATTATGACGCCTTTGGACACGTTTGGATTAGGGATGAAAATGGCAGTAATTTCTGAGAAGCTACCATGGAGACTTTACATTTACACTTACGGCATTTAGCAGATGCTTTTATCCAAAGCTTTATAAAAACTTATGGTCTGGTGGATTCCTTGTTTTGAGGTAACTCCCTAACTGGCTTCGTTGCGTATCTAGAACACGCGTGAGACTGCCCAAGCCGTCAAAGGCATGCACATTCGCAAGGCTACAAAGTACCTGAAAGATGTTGTGATCAAGCACCAGTGTGTTCCCTTCCGTCGTTACAATGGTGGTGTTGGACGTTGTGCCCAGGTAAAATTTTGTTGCAATAATGTCCTGTGAAAGAGGTTGCTATGATGAGGAACATATCATTTGTATTTCTTAGCTTTCAATGTATCGTTCTGGGGGTTTATTTATTTATTTTTTGTAGGCCAAGCAGCATAACTGGACCCAGGGACGTTGGCCCAAGAAAAGTGCAGAGTTCCTCCTCCACATGCTGAGGAACGCAGAGAGTAATGCTGAGCTTAAGGTGTCCGCACACAGTGTTGGGAATGCATTTACACAGAATTATAATTAAATTCCAGATGGCCAGATGTAGCACTGGGGTTTTTGCCCAAAGTCTTCTTATTAATGTTGCATGGTGTACTTGCTCGGGTGATACTGTATGGAGGACAGCAATATTGCCCACTGTTTTATAAAAACAGCAGGAGTCCTAGTGTTCAATATAGCTTATTCAACTGTTTGTTTGGTTTACTCTCAATTGTTCCTTTTCACAGTTCCAGTTGACACCCACATGGAATGTAGTGAATCATTTTCTTATGTATGTTTACATGGGTTATGTAAACTGTACACTAATATTATAAGATGGATTGCTCACATTGGTCATGAATACCAATATTTTTCATTTGTAATTGTTTACTCTTTAAGGGTTTGGATGTGGACTCTCTGGTGATCGAGCACATCCAGGTGAACAAGGCACCCAAAATGCGCAGGCGTACTTATCGTGCACATGGGCGCATCAATCCTTATATGAGCTCACCATGCCACATTGAAATGATCCTCACTGAAAAGGAGCAGATCGTTCCCAAACCAGAGGAGGAGGTTGCTCAGAAGAAAAAGGTAAACTTTTGCATTGTTATTTTCCCACACCCAAGCTCTATAGATTATTGATGGCTGCAGTGATGACTTCTTCAGACACCTTTGGTTTAATAATGAAAATCTAATTTTCTGGGCAGCCACTTGTTAAGTCAGGCTAGATATGTTAAAGAATATCACCTGGAAACATTATCAAACATTCTTTCAGTTGGTCAGATCTCTTGTAGATCTACCCTTTTGCAGGGCTCAGTTTAATCTGCGATTAATTGATTCAGGTGTATTAGATTTAGATTGGAACTGATCTCTGGTTGGACGATCCCCAGCAGGAGGATTAATGACATGTTTTTCATTTACCTTTTTTTTTTTACCTGTTTCTTTTTTGTTTGCTTTAGGTTTCCCAGAAGAAACTGAAAAAGCAGAAGCTTATGGCTCGGGAGTAAATGTAAATAAATTCCAGCATTCGTACCCAACAGTGGACTGAATTATTTTGTACTTTGTAGTTCCTCTAGTTTCTTTTTACACTTTAAATATTCTTGACTGTCTAAATTTTTGAATGTCAATACAGATAATGAACAATTAAACCTTTCACCTAGGCTCTTGTCATACTCCATTCTAGCTACTAGTTTCAAAAGGTCCCTCCCAAATCTTGGGTGTAATGGGGTAAGCAAAGGCTTGATGCCCTTTAAGACTGAAATTGGATTTAAAAAGTTAATGATCTCAGTGCTATTAGAATTTTTTGTAGACAAATGTATAATCACATTTAATAAAATGGTGTTTGGAACACTACGTTACATTTTTAAGATGATGCCATTCTTAGACCGGTGTTTAAATTAAAAATAGGAAGAAAATACAGACTGGTAAGACAAGGCAGACAGCAGTAAGATGCTTAAGTTTAAATATTTGAGTTTGATCGTTAGCGTAAGTGGTATTTCTGAATAATAAAGGTTCATGTTTTGTCTGAGGAACATAAATTGAAGGTTGTTCCAGTTTGCAAGCCTGCCACTGAATGAGCTTGCTCATTTAAATGCGTTCTTAATTTAAATGCATCTAGTATCCCAAGTCCAAATGGAGATTCAGGAAAACTTGAAATAAATCATTTACCTGGAATGGTGCAAAGAGAGCAGGCCATCTTTCTTTAAATTCTGCAACCCTTGGGGACTAGACAACCACTTCCTGTCTTCTCTAGATGTACAGCAGGTAAAATAAGTACTGAACACGTCACCAATTTTCTAAGTAAATATATTTTTAAAGATGCTATTGACATGAAATTCTCACCAGATGTCGGTAACAACACATTGAATCCACACATGCAAAGAAATCAAACCATAGATGTCCTTAAATTAAGTTGTGTAATAAAATGGAATGACAAGGAAAGAGTATTGAACACATGAAGAAAGGAAGGTGCAAAAAGGCATGGAAAGTCATGACACCAACTGAAATCTATCAGTAATTAGAAAGCAATCCTGCCACTTAATATCAAATTAATATCAGCTGGTTCAGTCCCAACTGATGGCCTATAAAAAGGTGTCTCAGTACCAAGGTGTCACACAAGAAACATCTCATGATGGGTAAAACCAAAGAGCTCTCTCAAGACCCGCACAACCTTACTGTTGCAAAACATACTGATGGCACTGGTTAGAGAAGAATTTCTAAACTACTGAAGGTTCCAGTGAGCACTGTTGGGGTCATAATCTAGAAGTGGAAAGAACATCATTTCACCATAAACCGGCCACAACCAGATGCTCCCCGCGAGATTTCGGAGGAGTGAAGAGAATTATCAGAAGAGTTGTCCAAGAGCCAATGACCACTCAGAGCTTCAGAAAGACCTGGAATTAGCAGGTACAATTGTTTCAAAGAAAACAATAAGAAATGCACTCAACCGCCATGGCCTGTACGCACGCTCACCACGCAAGACTCCACTGCTGAAGAAAAAGCAGGTTGAAGCGTTTTAAAGTTTGCTGAACAACATTTAGACCAGCCTGTGAAATACTGGGAGGTTATAGTCTGGTCAGATAAGACCAAAATTGAACTCTTTGGATGCCATAATACACACCATGTTTGGAGGTCAAAAGGCACTGCATATCACCCCAAAAACACCAGACCAACAGTGAAGTTTAGAGGTGGGACATCATGGTGTGGGGCTGTTTTTCAGCATATGCCACTGGCACACTTCATGTAACTGAAGGAAGGATGAATGGAAAAATGAACTGAGACATTCTTGAGATTTTTATCTGCTGCCATCTACCAGGATAATGAAGATGAAACGAGGGTGGACGTTTCAGCAAGGCAATGATCCCAAACACAGCCACGGAAACTCTCCACTGGTTTCAGAGAAAGAAAATAAAGCTGCTAGAATGGCCCAGCCAATCACCTGACCTGAATCCTGTAGAATATCTATGGAAAGAACTAAAGCTCAGAGTTCATAAAAGGGGCCCATGGAACCTTCAGGATTTGAAGACTGTTTGTGTGGAGGAATGGGCCAAAATCACACCTGAGCAGTGCATGCGACTAGTTTCTCCATAAAGGAGGCGTCTTGAAGCTGTCATCACCAACAAAGGCTTTTGTACGAAGTATTAAATAAATTTCAGTAAGCGTGTTCAATTGGATGGTTTGTTACTGACATCTGGTGATTTCATGTCAATAGCACCTTTAGAAATATATTTAGAAAATTGGTGATGTGTTCAGTACTTATTTTACCTGCTGTATGTCCTGGCCACCATGTAATTTATGCTCATCACTGTCCTTTTTCTTGCTGGCTGCTATTAGGTCAAGTCTTAGATTTTCAAGGGTCTTGTCTGTTTCACCAGGTGGGTGTGAGGGCAGGTAATTTTCTTCTGCCCTCTTTGGTTTCTTGATATTTTTAGCACCTTTTGCTCGTCCTTTGGTTCGTATTTCAGTGAGTCTCTCAGGAGTTCAGGGCTTCCCGGTGCTTTTTACGTTTTGTCCGGTAGTTTCCACGTTTGTATTTCAGACTTTGCTGCTGCCTGAAAATTTCTTTAAAAGATCTGGGCTCTTTCAATCAGGTATGCTTCTCTGCTTGTGCCTGTGCCACTGCAACACTCTGGGCATCATTGGGGTAAAACATAGCCACTGCCAGGCGCTCCAGGTTGTCAGATTTGACACTTGGACATGTCAGTGGCGTGCCTTCTGTTAAATCTCCACAGCGTGCACAGACACAGCAACTGTCAGCATTAAGCTTAGCGATGCATACACTACTTTAAGTGTGTCTTTATTTTTCAGCTCATTTGTAGAGATTAGAGTGAAGAAGTCTTCATATTTGTATGGAAGACATATCTGTAGAGTTTTGTAGAAATTGTCTTTGACAGCTGTGACCAACTCTTCCACAGATGAGGGTATGCCACTGTTGAGAGTAACTTTTTTGACTTCATGATCAAGGAGGACCTGGAATCTCAGTTTGTTTCATGTCTCGAAAGACAAAAGACACAAGACACAGAGATATGATACAATAATACTCAACACTGGAGGCAGATGTGGTGCTTCAGTGTCACCATGCACTTCCCTGCAACACTATAGGCAAACAGGACATACATCACCAAGGCTTACAACACTAAGAGCAAAACTTGTAGAATGCAGGTGATGGCTTATCATAAGATGGTCCTTTGTAGCCAGGGACAGTATTATGTTCTTAAAGCTGTCAGTATGCCTTACAGTCCATTTAAATTGGCTATGTTTTGGGTCAAAGCTCATCCAGAAAGCAATCACAGGTCCAAAAGCTTTTATAAATGCAGGATAGTGTTCTAATAAATGGTGCTTTGGCATTACCTCTTCATTAGAAAATAATTCCTGGAATCTGTGTTGGTGTTCAGGAATTTTTGAGTCAAGATATGCAATGCTTTCTTTATTATGGACTGCAGCAACACCAAGCTCAGCTCAGGTATTCTGTGTCCAATAATGAATGGCAGCAGCCGTTTGAAGGCCCAATTTTCATGAACACTTACTAATTTTAACATGAGATGATCTACAACTACATTGCTTCCATCTTCCTCTTCATACTGTACATTTGTGCTACTGACTTCATAGTTAGCATCACTGTTGTAATTATCCTCTTCAGATGCTTCAAAATTGGTTCCTCTGATTCTGTTAACTCTCTTTAACAGATAGTGCCTGGTTTGAAATCCTGTGGGGTATGCTTCCTGTGTTTGTGTGTCGCAAAACTTCCATAAACATTTGTTTGGTGATTTCACCCTGCAAAGACACACTTTACAGTCTCATTATTCTTCACATGACCTATGTGTTAAAAAAAATATTTTTTGTTAGGAAATCCAGGATTTTGACATAATAGGCAGGCAAGTTGTGGTGAGTTAAGGGAGTTAACTTCTGGATGGTATCTTGTGAAGAGAGTCGGAGGGAGCTCCAGTTTTTAAACAAGCATGGGCAATCTATAAACTTCTCTACAAGGCAAGGCATGGTTGTATCCAAAAGTTCCATGATGCAGTCTATAATACTTAAAAATATCAGTCTTTACTGGCACAACAGTGCTGCATAATTTGCAGGGCAATCTCATCGGACAATGTGTTTTCACCGTGTCTCCACTAGGAGGCAATACACTGACAATGGACAAGCATGTCATACATCCCCACTTCAAATAAACCAAACTATCACTTTAAGTACTCAAGAAATGACAAAAGCATGATTTGCAAAAACCTAAAACATATACGCTAGTCTGACCCATATGGGGACATAGCTAATGTGTACCTGAATAAGACACAAAGCTTTGTAGGCTAGATCTGTTGGTCTTCTGAAGAAAAAATATAAATGAAAGAAGATAGGAAGTTAATTGATGATGTCTGGAGAAAGGATGTTAATGCAAATAAGTTAGTCAAGAAAATATTTAATTTCTTTTTACTTGAATGAATGGTCTTAAAATTCATCAACAAAGTTCAGACAAATATATCAACAGATCAAGGGTAGGCATTTGCAACCAACAAATATATATAACAATATAATTATAAAAAGCACTATGCATTATGCATACAGTAGCCTACATAGTATAGCATACATATTTGTTAAGCAGTAATACCAGTATATTCAAATCTGTACTCCCTAAAAAAATGTCTTATTAGTCGTTGTGGTTCGTTCACACTGTAGCCATTGCACTTATTTGTTTGGAATGTAACAGACCTTGCTGCTTTATTTGTAAAAAATATTAATAATTGCATTCTTCAAATATTTTATGACCTTATTAAATGCCAATATGTATTTACATATGGGAAACGTAATGAACTGTCAAGCTGAAACCCTAAAAGATGGGAAATAGGGCCCAGGTCAAATTACTTTGCACACTAAAACTTTTTAATGTTTGGTTTCTTGAGGAGAGGCAACTTTTATGGCATGGCCCATCCAACAAGCCTGTACAATTGTAGGGGAAGCACTGAGAAGAACATCCAATTTATTTAAAATGTCAGACTCCAAAGCGAACAAGGGAATGACATTTGTTAATTACAAAAAGCGCACAATACATAAACAGTATTTGGCTAAAGTTAACTAGTTATTTAAGATGACGTTCGGTAAGGCCTTACGACGGGCGCAAAATTGGCAAACATAATTTGAATTCAATTCGATTTGATTTTATTTATATAGTGCTTTTTGCAACCAATGTTGTCACAAAGCAGCTTTACAGAATCCAGGTCCAAGCCAAATGCAACAGAGGCGAGGAAAAACTCCCTAAGCTGGAGGAAGAAACCTCGGGAGGAAACCTTGGGAGACTCAAAAGCGGAACCTCTGGTCGAGCCGGAAAGAAAGAGAGAGTCTCTGTGGAGATAACTAACAAAAGAAGGCCTTTGTGTACGAACTTAATCACTGTTAGGCAGATTGGCCATCTATGGCTAGCGAAGTTGGTACAGTTAAGAGTCAACAGAGGTAGATTTTGTTGGAAGAGTAGCTGAGAGTCTCTAGTCCAAAACAACAGGAACAACAATCTCCACCAGAGCTTTAAACAGCATTTGCTCTTGGATGGGGGAAGAGCACTTGGGGAGTCGAAAGCAGGCGAACCAGTCAAGCAATTGCAGACCCGGGAAGGTGGTGACTTGGGGCCCCAGTGGTGATCAGTCGGGCTAGACAAATGTGCAACAGTTCCCCTCTGAGAAAACAGAGAACAGAGTTAGTTCTGCTTAAGTTTACAGGGTATAATTTATAACTGTAAAGAGTGCAAGTTGAGACTCCAGTATACCTCGCCATAGCAGCCTAGCTAGAAAGGGCAGAGCTGAGGGGTAAGATAGACATGAGAGCAATCTGAGACATCGGCACCTCCCCACTCCACCGTCAACAAACCTGAGTGAACGTAAGGAGTGGTGGGACGACAGCACCAGCATCCGTTTACTAGAATTCTCTGTGCTCACCTGGAAGGGCATTCCAGGGCTGGGGGGCTTTATATGAAAACGCTCTTCCCCCTGCTGTGGCTTTCATAATATTGGGAATGAGTAAATAGCCAGCAGATCTGAGTGAGTGTGGAGATTCACTCAGGTTTGTGAGACTAAAAAAGGTTTATCTTATCTCTCTAAAGACATGAGTTCATGTAGGTATTCGGGAGTGAGGCTTTGTGTGGTAATAGTGTTTATAGTCAGTACAAAACTTGATCGGAAGCCAATGAAGTCTTGATAATATTGGGCTATTGTGGTCGAATTTCCTGGTTCTAGTGAGGACTCTAGCTACTGCATTCTGTACTAATTGAAGCTTACTATACAGAAAAGCAGAAAAAACTCAAACGGTGTGTTCTAATAATAATCTTTCCCAAACAACTAGGAAATTCAGCACCTTATATCTAATGCTAAAGCGGGGACTGCTTAACATCACAGCAGTTAAGAATTTTGTTGTTTCCTAGCAAATCTAGCAGTACACAGTGATAAAGTAATAATTGTTGGAGATTTCAATATCCACTTTGAAAAAGAACAGGATGTGAAATATGCAATTGCTTCAGTTCCAGATACTTCTTAAGCTAAACTCAAAATGTAATGGGGTCTACTCACTACTGCAGTCACACTCTTGATTTAATCCTGACTCTTGGTGTTAATGTGGATAACATAGCTATTCTTCCACAGACCACAGTAATCTCAGATCACTTCCTCATTACATATGAACTATATCTTAATCATAACGTAAGCAGATCCCCTTGCTTTTATATTAGTCATACAATAACATCCACCACAGCTCTTAGTTTTATTGAAAACCTCCCAGACTTATCAACCCCAGTTGGCACTCCATGTGGTCCAGCAGACTTAGATAATCTAACTGAATTCTTAGAGAACTGTCTTCAATCCACATTAGATAATGTTGCGCCTCTAAGACATTAAAGAGTCAGACAGAAAAAGCTCACTCCTTGGTATAAGGATCAAACATGCTCTAAAGCAAAATCTTCAAAAACTAGAGCGTAAATGGCAATTAACCAAGCTGGAGTCTTTCCACCACGTCTGGAAGGAGAGGCTTAGAGACTACAACAGAGCACTTACTGCAGTATGCTCAGCCGATCTATCGTCTCTCATTGAATCTAACAAAAATAATCCCAGGTTTCTGTTCAGTTTCTAAACTAATTAGGAACCAGGAAGGTACAGTATCACAGGTACCTGCAAACTCCAGTAGTGATGATTTTATGGACTTTTTTAACAACAAAATTCATTAAGTCATTAAGACAAAAAATTCAAACTAGAAGTTTTACTCCACCACATCTGCTGCCTGATTCAGCCAGTGCAGATACTGTTAAAAATTTTGCTGCAGTAGAGAGGCTGGCATCTCCAGGTCATCACCTCATCCTGGATCTTCAACTGCTGGGGTCCCTTGCCCAAGTGTCCTTAACTTGTTCGGCTGCTTTGGACTCCCCATGTGCTCCTCCCCCATCCAAGGGCAACTGTTATTCAAAAGCTCCGGCAGAGATTGTTGTTCCTGTTGCTGTGGACTAGAGACTCTCAAACTACACTTCACTCAGACTCCAAAAACTACCTCTACTGACTCTTAACTATACCTGCTCTGTTAGCCATAGACTCCCAACTGTTCAGCAGTGATTAAGTCCATACACAAAGGCCTTGTATTGTTAGTCTATTGTTAGAGACTCTCCTTCTCACTTTCCGGGTCAACCTGAGGAGGATGGGTTCCCCTTTTGAATCTTGAGTTGAGTTTTTCCTCGCCTCTGCCGCCCTTGGCTTACTAGGGGCTCAGACCTGGATTCTGTAAAGCTGCTTTGTGAAAACACTGGTTGTAAAAAGCACTATATAAATAAAATTGAATTTCATTGAAATAATCTGTTATTCACATCACCTGTCAATGTTTTAAAGTTGTGGTTGATCAGTGTATGTGCAATGTGTATCTAGATAGACATTTGAACCAGATAAAGTAGTTGTTTCTGATAAACTACCAGCTCCACATGGAATGAACTTATGAAACATTTTAGTGCACCGTCCAACATCTTCCCACCAGAGGGCGGTAGAGTACTGCTGAATTGAGGCTGAACATGAGGGCATAGTTTCAGTACGGTGCAGTTGGACCAGCTTTCAGGTGTTATGGAGCTGTATATATGACAAACATGGATGTGAGCTTTGGAGGTGGAATTAACCTACATGTTTTTACACTTCTTTTAAACCACGTGGTGTACAGATAAAACGTGTGAGACTGATAAATCTTAAAATACTGTAGCGACCCTGCAGTAATGTTTAGTGTTAGGTGTTCTGTTAGTTGAAACATGTTGTAGATTTGGTGAGCAGGATGGGGGCGGGGTGTGCGTGTGTGTGTGTGGAGCGGAGGGGAGGGGGTGAGAGAGAGCGGGTATGAGAGAAGCAAGGGCGCATCTCGCTAGTTGGGCTCTGTTATTGTTATTGTTTTTGTTTTTTTACTGCGGCGTGGTTACGGCCAACAGTAACCTGTTCTGTTTAACAATAAAAGGTGGTTCCCCAAATAACTGTCATCTCTTCCGACCGGCATGGTGGACGCTACAATACTGAACAGGTTTTCTCATCCCTGGCCTGAGGCCCTGTGCACAACAATTGAAACCAAAACAAATATATTAGTTTATTACGTCAGCACCACTCTGTAGAGGGTAAATCTGCTGCTTTATCCTTGACTCGATGCTCAGATCTGAAGAGATATGGATCTCATTAAGCGTATCTCGGTCTGCGTTGTGTGTCCCACCTGTAAAAATAAGTCCTTCTGCCGGTCGGTTCTTTAGCTCTGCTGTCCCACACATACGGTGCATTCTGATCCTATTTTTTCTATTTTATGGTGGTTTAATGTACGAATGAATGTGGTAAAGACATAGAACCAGTGAAGGCAGTGCTGGGATGGGGGTGAGCAGCGTGTGAGCGAGGAGGAGTGATGGTCGTGGTGGACTGGAAGTGGTCTTCAGTTCTGCCCCAGTCCACGTCACAGTGCACTTTTGCCCAACCGCACCCCAGTGAACTCCTCCATTTTCTCAGCTGCCTCCACCAAATTTTGGAGTTTCGCGGTTAAAGCGCGGCGGGTTGATGGAAATGATTTATCTCGCAGCTCTCCATGTGAAGCGCCGAGACACAACGCGCTTTGATGTTTCTCAAAGCGCTAAATACCAGCGTCCCGCATTTTACCAGCTCTGATTCTCACTCACTCGCACACACATCTCTCCATCTGATTTTTTTACCTCTCATGCAGAAGAATGCCTCGCCTTCGCTGTGTTTTGGCGAGTTAGGTGGGCTTTGTCTGTGAGGATGATTACACCGCGCCGCTCTGACTGACTTGGAATTTGAAACAACCACACATTTTTATGACCGTCCTTTACTCTCGCCTGCTCTGATGCAGAATAACCTGCCGCACTTGTGGCGGTTTGTGTTCCTGGGATCAAAAATCTGCACCAGAAATAATTTTTTAAATCAACACATTTTCTCCAAACGTCCCATTTCGCTACGTATTTCTGCTAATCCCCCAGCCCCTGTTTCTCCCCTAGTTTTTATTTAGTTATTTGTGACCGAGTGTAGTCGTAATGCTCACTGTGGGTCAGATGGGCGTGTATTCACTGTAAACTTGCCTTAAACAAATGCAATCTACGGGTGCATTTGCAAAGAAAACCTCAAGAGAAAAATAGAGATATCACAGCTCAGCCTCATCTGAATCTGAATTGTGTGGACCCCAGCAATGGTGTCTTTGTAGAGTCCAAATCATTCACTGGACCCAATACACCAATCCATGTGATGAAGACAAATTGGGGAGCCAATCAGCAAACAATATGTGAAAATGACATCTGCAAGACAAATTCTGACTTTGCTGCCAGAAGCCAAATACTGCCCTTTGAGTGTCATCATATCAGATCACTTTCATATTGCCAACCTACTGCTATTAAAGAGCTTGTTCTTACTGAAGACATCTTAACTGAACTGGTTGAGCAAAAGTGGTTTGGAGAAGATAAAAAAAAGTGCCTTCAGCGACAGAGAGATGCCTGCAGTCAAGGAGTTCCTTTGTCTTGCAAAGTCACGGTTTGTGGGCCTGCTCACAAAAGATACATTTCAGTTTATGAGCCTGTTATATCTTACTATAGCCGGTTGGGCAGTATACTGATTTCGTATGACTCCAAAAAAATTGAGTGGCACTGTCCTTGTACCAAGCCCAGTCAATCATGCATTCACAAATACGTTGGAAAGTGGCATCTCTTCCAAACTGAAAGATCACTTTTTAGTCATGGCCGCAATGTAGAAGATGACCTCAATGAATCATTCCCACGGATTTGTGAGGCTGTTCAAGATTTACATGAGGACTGGAAGCAGTACCCTCCGGAAGACTCAAAGCTCCTCAGAATGGTTAAGTACAAATTCAAAAACGAGAAGCTCCCAGCTGACCTGCCTTCAGATGCCTGTAGTCCATCAAAAGAATATCTCTGACACTTAATTTAAAAATATGTACCATAAGAGAGCCTGATGAATTAGAATAGTAACACATAGTATTTAATTTACCTGAATGCTGTTCCTCAGGAAAAGACAGAGATGTAATGATAGAATAGTGTGGTCATCAAAGTAATGGAGCCCATCAGACCACTCCTGGTATCTGTATGCCATGCCACATTTGTAGCACCATCTGGAATATGTTGACATTCCTGGCAAAATCAAATAATTGATCAGTATTCACATACATAAATTCAATTTCAAAAAGTAAAAAGTGCAGATAAATTACCATTACCTTCTATGACATCTAACATTGTGACAATTTTGGCTCTGCAAGAAATGATCTGTGGCTCACTTAAAAAGGTCTCTCCAGAGCATTCTGAGCACATCATCTCTTTTGGAATCATTTGTTTATCATTTACAGACCCATCATGCTGTTGGAAGTGTTGTTCGGACTTTGGAGATAACCTGTGGCAAAAAATTCCCGCCACAACAGACAGTCTTTCAGGCTTACCTTCATTATGAGGCACTGACAGACCACTAATATACCTATGCATGCGTGACATGTGGGAGCCACCCAGTCACAGTTGTCTTGGACTTGCACTGGAAGGGGATCTTTGGTATGGCAGGTGAGGACTGTAATTTTACATGTAGAATTTTCTAACTGTTGTATATGAATAGCCAATTGTAGGTTAACTGGCAGTTAAAGGCAGTTGTAACAGTTAAGTAAGGAAGGAAGGAAGGAAGGCAGGAAGGAAGGATGGATGCATGGATGGATGGGTGAGCGGATGGATGGATGGATGGAAATTCAGGACCGATAAAGTAAACAGACTGATGAAGTATACATCACTTTACATAGCTTTATTAAGATTATTGTTTTAGAAAATCTTTACTTGCTTTATGTGACTCTGTACACAGCGATCGCTTAGTGCTGTAACATACCAATTGAATAGTATTATGTAACATAATTTGGCTTTGAATATGGCTTATTCCTTTTCTCTCATCATAGTTAGCAGCATAGAAGCTCCACCAGAAGATTTCGATGGAACTGTTAATGCTGATCAGTTTTGGGAGTCTGTTTCTTTAGAAATAGTCAGCCGTGGGTAGGGATGGGAATCGACAAGAAATTATTGATATCAGTGCCATTATCGATTCTTCTTATCGATACGATTCCTTATCGATTCCATTATCGATTCCTAAACAGTATAAAATAAATATTTTTTTAACTGATCATAATTTTTTGGACAGGTGATAAGACGCAACTGTCTTTTTTTTTTTTTTTTTTGTAAAATGCAACCACATGTTGCCTTCTTCGCCTCGGCTTTCGCGGCTGCTAGCCAGGCGTATTTGGCTCGTTACTCTCGGCAACAGAGCGGATCCAAAATGAGACAATTACGGGGAGC
>JBBPCZ010171306.1:0-16507 GCA_037974445.1 Brycinus macrolepidotus
CACACACACACACACACACACACACACACACACACACACACACACACACACACACACACACACACACACACGCAGAACCCAAGCCAGATTCACCTTGTCCTCTGTGATGACTGTACACTGTGGCATTGTGCTGTGGAGTTTGGCTTTAGAGGGAGGATCAAACAATATGTGTGTGTGTATGTATGTATGTGTGTGTGTGTGTGTGTGTGTGTGTGTGTGTGTGTGTGTGCGCGTGCGCTTGTGTGTGTGAGCCCAGCCAGCAGCCATGTTTTATTCTGTTTCATCTCCCTGACGTTGCTGCCAATCACTGTCAACCCAAACCCACTGCATCAACTTCAAAGGGTTCATATAGCAGCCATACACACCCGCTCGCGTTCTTTACTCTTTCACACCACACACACACACAAAAACACAATATACCATTCGCATCTTAACATGCACGTAAACACACTTCATACAAATATAAACATAAGCACAAGCCCAAAGTCACACAAAAGAATCCAAAGGCACATAAGTACACAGAGATCTGTGTACAGAGAGTGCAGCTGCATGCAGAGGCCGCACCTTTTCCGTTCTCACACACAGTATTAACTTTGAGCCCAAGCTGTAAGAGATTTTAGAAGTCGTACATTAAATGTCCAAAGAAACCAGGCAGCCCAATGCAGCTACTTTGAGGTGCACCCTTTGCTGACGGGTTCTTTCACAGACACACAGCCTGTATAATCCCACATAAAAGTTTTGACCAATAGAATGAGACTCTGGAGCCACACAGGAGCCTCAGGTCACCATGCCCAGTGCGATGTGTCGTCTAGAAGGGGTATTAACCCCCCAGCACTGGGCTGTGGAGCCGTGGAACTGTGTTCTCTAGAACTTCAGGATGAACTGGAATAGAGTTTGTGACCCAGAACTAATCACCACTCCCTGACACACTAGTGCTTCTGTGGCTGAATACAATTAAATCCACATAGCAATATTCCAACATCTAGCATAAAGCCTTCCCAGAAGAGTAGAGAGCCTTACTGCAGAGAAGAGAGGACAAATGTCCCATTAATGCTCTTAATTTCAGAAGAAAACTACAAACTTTTGTACACATAGTGTTGCAGTGTTGAACTGGGGAAAAATAATTGATAATTGATAATTTGGTTTATATTTAGGTTGTAAATAAAATCGTATGGGGTTAGTTAATAAATATTATAAAAGATATGAATATTAGAATAAATTATTGAAAGCAAATAAATAGCCAGAGACATGCATACACAAATATATACACATATATAAATATGTCAGATGAGTCTTACTCAGCACTAACCTGCTGTTCCAGTAGTCATTGCATTTTGTATTACGAGTTCAAGTACAAAAAAATACAGATTTCTTTTTATACTCTAGGTGTGAGTTTGCTTGATAAAACCTTAAACTTTGATTATATTTATGGTTGTCACATTTCCTACACTTACAGTACTGCAAGGGCACTGTTTGAATTCCAGTGTAGATTCACAATCACTGTACTGCAGTTATTAAGAATTAGTGCAGTGAAATATATACAACATATTTTTGAATGAACTGAAAAAAAATTATTTCAGTTCAACATCTGCTTCAGAATTGTTTGGCTTTAAAATACACTGTTGAGTAAAGGTTAGCTATCTAAGCTAGATTAAGTTTGTCTCTATCCGTCTGTTTGCTTGTCTGTTTTTATAAAATTAAATTATTTAAACAGGGAATACCTTCTGAAAACAATGCCCTACATAAAACAATGCAATAGTAACTCATAAGACTCATAAGACAGTTAATAAGCATTACAAGGAATAATTGAACAATGGGTGATAAACAATAACTTTAAACCTTTAAAAGATAACTTTAAATATGCACTTCAATGTAAGTAAGGAAAAAGAAAATATTATTAACTGATATCTAGCTAAAGACATCATAAAACACCAGAAGACTCTTTTGGAACAAATTGGTTGACACAAAATGGGGCTAGACCATTTTATTCCACTGGTGGGGGCAAAAAAGCACAGGCTAAATTAACAGAGCCAAAACTACACACTACGACCTGGGAGGTTGGGCGGTCACTAAAATGACATTTTATCATATCAAACGTTTCCAGTGGAACTGTAATGTATGTAGGGATGTCCCCTAAAAGCCTCATGTAAAATCACAAGAAAAAAAACCGGACCGTTTTCTACCGATGGTGAAAGAAGGCCTGCCCCCTATCCTGATTGCGGTGATGTGGAACGATTCTCTCAAAATGCAGAGCACTGTAAATATGTATTCTAGTACTGAAGGTGGTTGGACCTTTGTTGATTAAGTCAAGACCAAGGACTTTCAGAAGCACCACAATTTCAACTCAAGTAAAATAAAGTGGCCCTTTATAGTCACGCCACACTACAGCATAGCACAGCACACAGTGTGAACAGTGTGAAATTCTTTCTCTGCATTTAACCCATTTAATGCATTTAACCCATTTAACCCATTCACCAAGTGAAGCAGTGGGCTGCCAGCAATGAGGGGCACCCGGGAGCAGTGTGTGGGGACGGTTCCTTGCTCGAGGGTACCTCAGTGGTGCCACTAGCAGTCCTGGGATTCAAACACACAACCTTCTAATTGCAGGGGCAGCTCCCTAACTACTAGGCCACCAGCTGCCCCCCATCACAAAATCAATGGAATGAATGATGAGGAATAATATATGATAACATAAGAATATATCACAAGTCATGGTATATTAATGTGTGTGTGTTGAAGATCCTGCGAATCTGTACGCGTTACACACCGGACCAGGACACTATGACCTTCTCAGACGGACTGACTCTGAACCGGACGCAGATGCACAATGCCGGGTTCGGGCCGCTCACGGACCTGGTGTTCACCTTCGCCAACCAGCTCCTGCCCATCGAGATGGACGACACGGAGACAGGCCTGCTCTCTGCCATCTGCCTCATCTCCGGAGGTGGGCCACACACACACACACACACACACACACACACTCAGACACACACACACACACACACACACACACACACACGCGCGCACACACATTCAGCATGCCTGCTGTGGGGGAGGTCTGGGTCATACAGGGATATTGTAACTGTCAGTAGAGCAGCGGTGTGCAGTAGAGTGGGACCCCTGAGATGAGTCAGACCGGTGACTGCTGTGGGTGCCCCGTGTCTATTTAATAAGTGCAGAGGAGGATATTGTCAGTATAATTATTTATACCACCAATTATATTTGTGTAACTTTCTCCCCTGGGTCAGCTGCTCCCAGTTTACACCCATCATATAAACAATATATCATTATATAGGCCAGTATTGATAACACAGTTTTATCAGTATCAGCAATAATTAGGGCTTCTTTGGGTTGCAGCCTGTTTTTATGAAGACAACGACAAAAAAAAAAAAAAAAGAAGCGATAATGAACAGAAGCCAAATCCTTTACTATTTATATTATTTAAGACTTAGAGTTTCTGCTGTGAAATACTAACAACAGACATATTGTACAATTCATGGTTAATACAGTTATTAATTCACTGTTTACAGTTTACTAAAATGTAAATATAAAATAATACCAGCTAATATTATCAGTTACCAGAATGCCAGGATCAGTAAAAACTGTCATTTTGGTCAGGACTATGCAGGTCTACAATCTTAAGAGCTTTCTCTATGGGAGAAACTCTCAGATTATTAACATCTGTCTGTATCAAAAGGGATGTGCATTCTAATCTTCTTTGACCACTTAATATATAAGCGTGTCCCGTTCCTGTAGACCTCCGAGCAGTAGAGTGCAGTCGGCACCCTTCCATCTATTAGAAATAAAGGCCTGTTTCAAAAACACTATGTTTGGGGAAAAAGTGACTTTTTCCAACAAAACAGGGATTCCTTTATTTTATTATAATGAATTTAAATTTATTTGTAACCATGCAATTTAACCAAAATTCATTGGTGTTCTGAAACTCCCTTTTTGCCCTCGTTTGTCATTTGTAACCCTTTGTGCCCTATAGCCTAAGAACTGAATCATAAGTGTCTTTTATCATTTTAATAGGAGCAGCATGGCACTATATATGCCCTGTACATTATTAAAAGAGTGTGGTAAGTATGTAAAAAAAATAACAGGGGATTTATAGAGCATAAATCATAACATTAAATTTCTAAACATAACTAGTTTCATTTCACAGTATCAGTTAAAGATTGTTATAGTGGCTGGCATTCAAAATGAAAGGAAAACACGTTTCGGCTTATGTCATATTATGATTATGAGTAGTATGATTCCTTGTTATAAGTTATTTCATAGGTCCTAGTTATCTAGTATGTCCAGGATGTGTTTGATGGTCTCTCTGGGTGGAGAGTGGCCCGTGAGACCTTGAATGAAATTAGTGTAATAAAATGAGATTGACAGGAGCCAAGGAGCTTCCTGGTGCAGAAAGTGCATATGAGTGCCTCAGAGCGTGGTCTACATGTGTGATGTGTGCTATTACTGAGTTTAATCTGGTTTGTGTGTGTGTGTGTGTGTGTGTGTGTGTGTGTGTGTGTGTGTGTGTGTGTGTGTGTATGTGTGTGTGTGTGTGTGTGTGTGTAAATCATCTCTACTGGACAGAAAATAAGACCCCTCAGGATGTCTGACTGGTGCCTAGGGCGAGTCAGATTTTTTTAAGTACCACCTCCACAGACTTCTCACAGTTTTGTCTCGGAATAAGGCGTACGAGTGTTATATATTTGACTCAGAGGTCCTAAGGCCCGGCACAGCAGCCAGTGTTACACACTCTTGCGTAATCCGGAGGAGAAAGAGCTGCACACACACTGTGATGGCACTTCTACCCCCTCCAGACGCGGGGGCTGGGTACTACCCATTATCACAGGAACACTGCCATCTAGTGTTCGAGCAAACAGAACAGACAGATAAAATTAAAAATAAATATTGCATATCAGGCAAAACCACATCCTCTTTATCTTTTTACATACACGAGTTTTTTTTTTTTTTAACTCTTAAACATTTTTAAACGTGTTATTTACACCCCAGACCTGGCAAGAACATGGCAAGAAAGCTGCACAAACAGCCTATTTTTAAATTCATTGTTTTTAATGTCACAAAAACAACAGTTTATTTAAAAATAATGAAAACGACAGAAATGGAGATACAAGATTACGTTTTGTTGATTTTGTTGAAGTAAAAAAAAAAGAATCACAGAAGAGAACACACTTATGTGGACTTTACTGTACAGTTAGTGTTTATTTGCTGAATTTGTCATATATTTAAAAAAAAAAAAACAATAAGTTAATTTTTTTTCCCCCATTATGTTAATCAAAAAGCAGCAAGTGCCATAATTAAAAGTGTTCTCTTTAGAGAAATGTTCTCCCCAGTTAAGTGAGGAGGGAGGACCATTGTGCCCACCCAGAGAGAACAAGGTCAGATCGCTCTCTTGAATTCCCAGCATCGAATGTATGTAGCATCACCAGGCATGGAACTCACAGTCTCCCAACGATACAACCAACACTTCAATGATTACATCACTCGGGAGCCCTAAGATTACCTTGATTTCTCTGGTTTCTTATGGTTCCTGAAACAAATGGGCAAACAAATGGACAGTATAGATGTAAACGTACAGACTGAGCTGTATCTGGTCGATAGGAGTTTTTTTAAAACTTGGCTGTTACAGGTCTCTTTTGTTCTGGATTCCTAAACAGACCGTCAGGACCTGGAGGAGCCCTCGAAGGTGGACCAGCTGCAGGAGCCTCTTCTGGAAGCGCTGAAGATCTACGTTAGGAAGCGCAGGCCCAGTAAGCCCCACATGTTCCCTAAAACCCTCATGAAGATCACAGACCTCCGCAGCATCAGCGCCAAAGGTACGGACACAGAGAAACCTAACCAAGAAATTCACTTCTGGATGAATGAACGTATTTTTCCAGTTACATCATTCTGATGGCCCAAACACAAACATTTTCTAATCCTAGCCCTGACACGGCCGCTGTGCTGCTTATTTCAGTGTTTCCCAAAAGCATCTGAGCACAAGGTAGAGCGAGAATCACAGCAAAAACTCACTTTAAACTTTATTATACAGTGGAGATTGAAGGATTGTAAACTACATCACAGTTTATAATAAATGATGAAAAATATTCTGTAATTGCAGGGTAATTTATAGGAATTTCTTCACCACAGACACTAGGAATCTGGATGTTAATGTCATAAATAACTTTATAGAGCATTTTCTCGGTTGTTGTGGAATTCAGTCTGAACACATCTAAAATTTCTACATTTTTACAGCCTTCTACAAAATTGATTAGCATTAGAGTTTCCCAGTATTGGCATCACTTTGTAAACGAATCTGCATTATGTTGTTGAATACACTGGAGGTGGGCATTTACAAAGCAACTACAGGGGGCCATCAAAACAGTTTTACCACACGTGTTTGCCTTTTCTTTAAAGAGCCCATATCTTACATTTGACATCCACTTTTGACATTTTTTTTTTTTTTTTTTTACATCAACAACTTTTATCATGTAACTTTTACGGACCATTTGCCAACCTCTCTAACAGGCTGTTTTTTTACTGTCCCTTTAAAAGTGATACTTGTAAATGACTGTACTGGCTGCGTGCTGATCGTTCAGTCTGAGCTGGAACAGTGGGCTTGTTCAAGTTAACAGGGAGTTGGGAGACCCGTTTCGGGCTTGTTCAGTACGATGACACAGGCCACGATAATCTCGCGGGAGTAAAATAGTGACACCATTCTAAAGGCAGGCTCTGCTGTTCCTCTGCGCGAGCTGAGAGATGATGACAGGCTGGTTCTCCTCACCGGCTGGAAGCTGACAACCCTGTAGACACAGGCTGCAGTGAATACAGCGCGGTTATTAATTCAGACGTCAAATTCAAATGTATATTCTTTAAAAAATCTTGTATCTTAGATGTGAGTGCTGCTTATAGAAATGACTGACTTGACTGGTCTCCGCTCCTTTCTCTGGCTGGGCGGGGCTACATTGCTATACTGTCCATATATTATGTATTATTATATTAATATATAATATATAAATATTATATATTTAAACATGTTGATTTTCATGATAAAAAAAACTCTACACTGTCATTTTCACACATCCACCGCACAGTCTAGAGACAAACTAGTATACTGATGTAACAGTTATAGTTCAATTTTCCACCTTCTTTAAAGTTAAAAGGTTGTTTTTGCTGCTGTGTCTTTAAGACTGATATATTTGGATATGTGGAGGTGGATAAATGTGCTGGTTTCACAAAAACAATCACAGTGAATTTCTCTCTCTCTCTCTGTCTCTCTCTTTCTCTCTCTCTGTCTTTCTCTCTCTCCTTTCACTCTCTCTCTTATCTTCTCTCTCTCTCTCCTTTCTGTCTCTCTCTCCTCTCTCTCCCTTTCTCTCTCACGCGCTCTCTCTGTCTCTCTCTCCCCCTCTGTGTCTCTCTCTCTCTCCTTTTCTCTCACTTGCTCTCTTTCTCTCTCTCTCTCTTTCTTTGTTTTTCTCTCCTTTCTCTCTCTCTCCTTAGGAGCAGAGCGTGTTATCTCTCTTAAGATGGAGATTCCCGGCTCCATGCCCCCCCTCATCCAGGAGATGCTGGAGAATTCAGAAGGTCAGGATGGACAGAGCTCTGCGGAGGGAAACAGTCCGGACAAAAACTCGTCCGATCAGAAACGGGACGCCGCTGCCTCGCCGGAGCCGGAGCCTTCGGACGCCGGCGCAGCCTCTTCACCCTCCAGCGAGGAGCCCTGAAACCACAGCACCTGAAACCTCAAACCCAGAACTTCGGCCTCAGACATTCCTTTGCACAGTACAGGTGGACCGTCGGCGCTTCACTTTCTCTGACAGTTCAGATGTTTCGTTTTGTTTTGAATTTGTTTTCTCTTCATGTTTCTTCATTTAAGACACAATTCACGGCCTAAAAGGACCAGTGCTTCATGTGTAAAAATAAATAAATAAATAAATAAATAAGAATTGAGCTCTTACTGGCATCAGCACTACGGGACTCACACACAGTCTACAGTACACTCGAGTGTGTGTGTGTGTGTGTGTGTGTGTGTCCCGGATGCCCTCCTGTAACACAGAGGTGGAGCACCTCAGGCGTGTGTATATTACTTAACCTGCATGACGGGCTCTGATTTTGATTAAGTGTTTTTTGCGCTCCCTCTCCTCTGTCTTTCTCTCTCTCGTACATGCTGGCATACATTGTACATACCATTATATGGGTAGATCTCTGTATGATACATTTTGTGGTGCTTTTTTCATTGTCTTAAACTTAAACCTTATCGCTTACGGCGATGCAGTACAGTTTAAAGATGCACAAAAGACAGCTGTCCATTTGGGGGGGAGTGGAGAACATAGATAACACCATAACAAATACTTCAAAATAAAAAAGAGAAAATGTTCTCACCTATAATGTATGTTCATGTACATTAAGCAATTTCATTAGAAGCAATTTTCAAACATTTCTGTTAATGAAGTACTTACACAGTGTAAATGGCCACTGCCATTTTCACATGGTGTAAAAAACAACAATTTACATGAACCCTCAAACTTAAAGGGTTGGTTTGGCGAAAAATCAAATTTACACAGTTTTCCTTGCAACCCCGTTCTAGTCAATCAGCCAAGACACGTTTAAAGTTGCAAGTTTTGCTGCTTCTATTTAGCACATGAGCTATGGTCACCCAAATTGTTTCCATAAAAAATACTTCACCAACACTTTTCTCGTCTCACTCCAACCGCATCCAACTATTCATGAAGGTGGCAATGTGGTTTAGAGGACAGTATGACTTACAGCAGGTTGGTAAACACAAAGCCGTCATGTGGAGGACTAATCTCAGTGCAAAAATCGCTTTTAGATCCGCAGTCCTACTCCTGAGCTGGTTTGTGAATACGTGCCCTGTTTTCTAAAGTGACTGTCTATTGTCGTTTTGTCTATTTTTATTGCTCACAGTGTCCTAAGCTGGGTGCGGGTTGGGTGGGTTCAGAGACGGATTGCGGATGTATGTATAAAAAAGACTCAGGGTGACTAAGGTGATCAGCTACACTCAAGTTAAATGGAAAATGGTCTGAATTAGATTTTTCACCAAACTATTCCTTTAACACTGTCATTCTCCCCCTAATGGACAGAAAGTACAGCTGCATATCTCTTAAAGGGAGCTCATTATAAATACCTTTAAAATCCAGTTCTGTAGAATGTTCTTGCATATGGGCAGTATGGAAGTCTAATATTTTATATATTGTTCGTATATTTAATGCAGTTTTTGTTTTTTGCATTTTTAAATGTTTGTGTCGAGGAAAGTCTACACACACACACACACACACACTCACACACACACACACACGCACACACATATGTACACATTCTCAAGCTGCGATAAGCCAGCCATTACCTTCTGTGGGTGATGGAGGGAGTGTGGGGGACCAGGCCATAGACAGGCATTTACTGTTGGAAAATGGACAATAACAAAATGATAGAAAAATTGCACTTATCGGTAAATAAATATGCAACAGCATAACGCAGAAAAACAAAACTACAGAGAAGTGCAACTGTTAACATGTTTGGAGAAAATAACTGAGACTGTAATCCAGTAAATGTGTGTCTTTGGCCAAATGTGACTGTATTGGCAGCGGCTGGATCACAAACGCACATCGATTCAGCGTCGCACGACCAGAATCACAATCCTTCTTTACATAAGTGTCTTTTTTTTGTTGTTGTTTTGGCAGTAAAACATGGGGACATTGCAATCTTCTCAAATGTGGCCTCTTCGGCCATTCTTCTGCACCGGGCAGATTGTAAACACTCTCTCTCTGTCTCTGTCTCTCTCTCACTCTTGCTGTGTCTCTTGCTCTATCTCTTGCTCTCTCTCTCTTTCTGTGTCTGTCTCTATCTCTCTCTCTCTCTTCCTCTCTGTCTCTCTCTCGCGCTCTCTCTCCCTCTCTGTCTCTCTCTCCTTCTCTCTCTCTCACACACACTCTCTCTCTGTCCCTCTCTCTCTCTTTCTCTCATGGAGTCTTGTTCTGTGAACAGAAAGATGGTTTTCTTTTCTGAGGGGAGCATCTTTGGCCTTGCTCCTCACACTGAAAGACGAAAGTGCAGACGCAGAATGCTAAAGGAGATTCTACACTTTGCCCCTTCATCTCCGACCCCTGAATTGGAAATTTTAGTCTGTTGATCCTGAAAAGCTCTACGTACTCAGGGTAAAGCTGTGTTCTCTGTAAAATACCTCTTAATGAAACAAAGTGACTTTGAATTTGACCCCCATTCCCTTTCCCAATTTGCATGGTTATAAATTCAGAGCTCGTGAGGCATCTGTGGACTCAGAAACGCGCAGTCCGTCCCGATCTCTCGTCGATCTATGTACAGCATTCCATGTCTGCGTTCACATTTTTTGAAATGACAATGGCACTTAAACCTGAGAGAAGTTCCGAGACGTTTATAAAAGACCAATAAAAACCTCAGAAACTAAGGAGACCACAGCTCGAGACCTTGGAAGCCTGAAAACTGTAACTTCCCACCTATATTTTCCCTGAAATTGCTAACAATCATTTTCTTTTTTTAACTTTGATGAGCGCGTTCCTCTCTGACCTTTGGGAAAGCCACACTTAGGACTGAACCAGGGTCAGCCGCCGAACGGACCGAGTTGGACGATGAGAGTCCGTCAGACTCCCTCGAAGACTTTCTCCCCTCCCTACTGCACCATGTGCGTCACTCCTCATCCCACCCTCATCTCCAGTCAGAATCATATCATATCATCAAGGGAAAAAATGACTGGTCTCAGTTCAGATCACATCTGGGTGATCTGTGGAGAACTAATTGAACTTGCAGGTGTTACTTTACTGCAAAAACTCTCTCTTGGCAAAGTAAATTATTTTAAATCTCATTAACATATCAAATATGTATCATTATAAGATTACTGTAAGATGAGCTGTGTATCTGTTCATCCTTAACTAGATATTTTTTTACTTTTATCAAAATATCTGCACTGAAAAATATAAAATCTGGGATGATCATTTCTTTGTTTCTTGAAGTATCTATACTTAGACTGACTGATCTTACACTTGTATTTTTACATTACTCTCAAAATGATAAATATTGAAAATACAATTGTATGCAACAGTTTTGTCACCCCTGTCAAATTTGATCAATTTATATTTATTGATAATTTATTCCCTTAGAAATTTCTAAGTGAATGTAGATACACTGGACAGTAACTGTTTATTTGCTATGGAAAAAATACAAATAAAATTTAAAATGTGTCCTGGGCAAAAGTAACAGCACATTTTATATTTTGTTTGTTTTTCCAATTTTAAACTCAGAAGTGTGTCAGGTCCCATGGTGGTGCAGTGGGTAACACTGTTGCTTCACACCTCCAGGGTTGGGGGTTTGAATCCGGGTCCTGGCCTTGTGTGTGTGTGTGGAGTTTGCATGTTTTCCTCGTGGTGGCGTGGGTTTCCTCCGGGTTTCTCCCATAGTCCAAAGACGTGCGCATCAGGTGAATTGGGGTTTCTAAATTGACCGTAGGTGTGAGTGTGTGTGTGTGCGCCCTGTGGTGGGCTGGCGTCCCACCCGCGGTGAGTCCCTGCCACGTGCCTGTTGGCCCTGGGTACCCGCAACCCTAGTAAGGATCAAGCGGTTACAGAAAATGAATTAATAGAAGTGTATCATATAGAATGACCATTATTTGGGGGGGGGGACTTCAAACTTTTGCGTATGACTTTATTGTCCAGATTTATGTTCACTTGCCAAGAGAAGTTTTTCAGCGTTTACTCGCCGTTTCTTCCATGGTCTCAGTGCTGCGGCCCGGGTCTCGTCCCGGGTCTTCAGGCGCTGCCTTGGTGTTTCTCTGACGCTGGAGAATCTCACAGCTGATGAATGTCCTCATACTCTCCTCCTGCATCTCAGCAAATTTACATCAGTCTGTTCAGCACAGGGGACAGCAGGAAATCCAGATTTTGAGCATGCAAAAAAGAAAAATCATTTAATGAGAAATCATTGTAAATCCAGTTTATACAGATGTAATATTTCTCCTGATTAGATTGCTATAAGATGATGCAACCTGTTTATATGCATTTTTTTTTTACATAAGTGAGTTCATGTAAAAAGTAAAATTACTTATAATTTCACTGGAAATGATCTAAAGCGAGTACAAATGTGTGGCAATAGGTTGTAATTTTCTTACCACAGTATCACAAAGAGGAGATATTACATATAACTAGACTGAGGATGATTTGTCTTTTGCAGTGTGAGATTCGGTATTTCAACATGTTTATCAGTATCAAAGTCTTTTTTTCAGAATCAATTCAGAACTGGTTGTGTAGTCAGGCAGAGATTCGTTCAGTGTGGCCTTCTGAGGCCGTCGGCGCTGAGTAGGCCTACTACTTTAACTACTACTGCTGTTTTTTGTCACTTGTTTTAACGTTGAATGTGTTCGTCGCTGTATTTGTCATAATTGCTGCCAAGTCATGGCAGAGGTGTACATTCAGATGCTGTGTATTTTTACATTCTTCTGTAAAAAGCCTCTCTATTTGTGCTGTTGACCCGAACGGCGTCATCTTATAGACTGCCTTTACAAACACTCACCACAGGAAATATTGTAATAATAAGGTATTGTAATAATAAAGTTCTTTCATTCTGCTTGACGAAAGGATGGAATCAAGCCGTGAACCCGGTCACAGGTCACACTCCGACAGTGCATTTGTCCCGATGCCCCATCCCCCTTTTGGTCTTCAAAACAAATGTGCTTTATTTTTATCATTGTTTTTTTTTTCCTGTCATCAGCTGAAACAAGTTGACTGGACTCAACTAAACCACTGATGGAACTATCTCGTAGTGCTGAGGAAACGTTAAAAAATGTACAAAAACATCTCTGGTGTCTTCAGAGAGTGCTGGTACACTTGTACCACTTTGAAGTTGAAGAAATGTTATCCGTTGCATTTCTTTTGAGAGACATCTCCATCTTTTAATGTTGTAAAGTGTTTTGAGCGTTTCGTTCGAATTGAACAAATTCTCCTCGCGGGACTCAAGGGTTGGAACAGCAAGGATGCTGTGGCTTAAATTAAAAAAAAAAAGAAAAGACTGAAAGACTATTATTGAACCCCCCCCCCCCTTTCAGCCTTTGTGCTGGCTCGGCCAACACAGATGTGGAAGAAAACGTTAACATATCTACATCTATTTTTGTCCATTTTTTTTCCCCATCTGTGTCCTGTACATTAACAATGCTTTGTATGTTCATATACTGTTTACCATGAACTCTCCTGGCGAAATAATAAAAATATATTTATTTTAAAATAAAGATGTGTGGAGGTTTTTGGATGTGGACGTTTGTGGTGTCAAAAAAAAAAAAACCACCCGTAGAAAACATCTTGCAACCATGAGCTAATTTATAGTTCATGTTTATTTCCAAGTTCATCTCAAAAGGTACATTTGTCTTTTACTTTCAACAGTTAAAATGTACTGGAGCACCGCAGTCTAAACTTCTAAAAGCTGATTAGGACAAATACATTTCAATGAAAGGAAAACAAACTGTATATGTATAACAATAATAATATTAATAATAAAAAGTGTAAAACAACTACACAGTAGAAAGCATTTAACATCACAAATAAAGAAAAATAAAACGGGAGGGAATAAATGTACAAAAGTTGGCAGGACGAAGGACAGAAGGTATACCACAAAGCGAGTGTGTGTGTGTTTGCGCACACGTGTGTGTGTTCGATATGCAGCCTAGTCGAACATGTCGTCGTCATCGTCGTCGGATTCCGCAAAGTATCTGACCTCTTTCTTAGACCGACCCGGCCGGTCTCTGGCTGAGTCTGTGCGGCTGAAACTGTTACTGTTCACGTTTTCGTCGTCCTCGTCTGATGCTGGTTTCTTCTGCTTCTGTAGAGAACCGATCAAAAAAATGTTATGCAGATTTTATCATCTATAAAAATAATTACATCATTATTACATTCAGAATTATTCATTAAACTGTTTTGTACACTAAAAAAACCTTCAAAAATATTCTCTCCATTAATTACTGCAATCTTAACGATCCCATTAAGATTGCAAGATTGTTCATATTTTTCCTAATGTGGGTTAATCTTATTCAAAAGAACACATCCTAGAGTTTCCTTTTTCTTTTATTTGAGTTCATAAGTAATCTCGTGATCTCTTAGAATTAAACAGGCTGCTTTTGTGCCTGTAAGATTGACATATGTAAATGAATTACGTACTAACTGGCTGCCTTTAATGTGCCTCCTTCAAAAATCTGTCTGGGCTGAAACACTACCTGTAACATCGCCATGACTAGGTGAGGCTGCCTACATTAAATTAATTAATTTGCCGAATTAAATATAGGTAAATGCATTTTTTGTGACACCGACAAACAAAAGCAAAATGGGACATTTCTGAAGTTTAAGTTAGTGGATTGTATTGACTGGTAGTGAATGGGATGTTTTGAACAGACTTTAACAATGTTTACATATTACTTGTTTATTTTGAAAAAGTGATAGAAATGTAGGTTTTAAGTTATAAGGGCCCCTATAAGTCTCCAATAGTTTTATGAAACTGGTCCCTAACGTGTTCAATAAGATACTCACTCTGCTACTTGGTGCTTTTCCAGTCTTCTTCATGGGGCTGTACTCGTCTTCCTCAGAGACAGACGGCTTCCTTTTCCTCCCCCTGCCCTTTCCGGGGCCTTTCGCTGCCGGCTGTCCCTTTTTTACTGCCGTGTCGGAATCGGAGTCCCAGATGGAGGTGTCGGGTTTCTTGGGCTTGGCTGGAGCTTTCCGGGGCTTGGGTGCTGCTTCTGATGGCTTCTTGGCTGAGGGAGAAAAATAAACAATAACGGTCAAAAAATAACCATCAAAAAGTGTTTTTCAGACAATAAAGAACAAAAACCCTAAACTGCAAAATAAGCATGTGACAAAAAGAGTGACAACATTTAGTTTCCTAAAGGTATAATACACAGAGTAAGTTTAAGATTATTTCACTTGCCAAGGCCCACACTATAATTTTTGAAAATTCTTCAATGTCTTTACACCATTTGCCCTCTTATATACTTATAATTATATGTCAGCATTTAATGATGTCCAAAAGAATAAAAACATAGTAACATTAAACGTTTAAGAACATTCTCCTAAAGTTGCCATTTTGGAGGGATGATGTTTTGTTTCACATTGGATTCAACTAGGCCAAACACTTCCCAACTTTTTTCCCCCAGTCTTCTGAATGGTGCCTCTTCGGTGAGAGTGTGTGAATAGAGAACCCTCTGCTGGTGGTGTTATGGTACCTTTCTTAACTGGAGATGGTTTCTCAAACGCTGCGCTGCTGGAGTATGATGAGAATACCGGCCCTCGGTCATCTTCATCACTGTCTGACTTCACTTCTAAGGGAAACACAGATACATAATATACAAATGATCCTGTCTAATGTCTAATATTGCCATTATTTTTTATTGCTGCAGGACTGATCAGGATTCCACTGGAAAATTACTTTGCTCATTGCAAGAAATTGTGTTTTTATAACAAGCAAAATTATCTGCCAATTCCAAACATTTTACTAGATGTGCTCTTAAAAAATAAAAGTCCCCTTTGTGTGATGAAATAAAAAGTTAATGGATTAAATGTTAATGTATTTTTGGCAATAGATTGCTGTAAATGAGATGTGAGAATGACGAAGTTTAAAGAACCTCCACAATGTGAAGTTTTCCAAGAGCAATCCTTAAACTGGTAAAGAACCTTAACATTCTATGACAGTTTCTTAAGCTGTTAAAAGATTTTTCACACTCTCTTATTCATACAGGATTCTTAAGGGAACCTAAAGATAAGTCATAAAGATCTAGGAATAGATTACAAAATTAGTAATATCAACCTCCAATGGATATTAGATATAGTGACTGTTAAAAGCTATATGAAAATCCTTGTTTGAGAAAACACACTCTACCAGGCAGCACAAATCAGGCTATGCTGTCACAAACACCTACCGCTCTCACTGCTCTTCTCCGAGTACGCAGATTTGGACGAGGAGAACATACTCTCTGGTTGCTTCTTCTTCTTGGCTTCTGCAGCAGAACTGGAGAGAAAATTGGACAAGATAATCAGATCTAACCAAAGAATCAACTTATATTTTAAATGTGTTATTTTTTGTGCGCTACATACAAATCCAAAGCATGTGACACATGTAAAGTTTATGAGTAATATACTTGGAAAACCTGGAAAGAATGAATGTGTAAAATGATGTACATACGAAGTTTTTGGAGGGAATATGTCATCGTCATCATCTTCTTCACCATTGTTGTTCTGTGTGGTGGCAAAATTGTCTTTGTACGACTGGACTGGAGAGGATGGTGCATCGTTTTCTTGTTCTTCATCACCATCGTCCTCGTCTTCCTCTTCTGAGAAGTCAAAGGTGTACTTGGCCTTCACGGCTATGAGAAGAACAGAACAGTGAGTCATCTGTCCGATGTTTATTTTTAGTATATATATATATATATATATATATATATATTAGGGGTGGGACTCGATTAAAAAAATTAATCTAATTAATTAGAGGC
>JBBPCZ010171314.1:0-16506 GCA_037974445.1 Brycinus macrolepidotus
ATATATTGTTCTTGTCTGTGAGTCTTTGTGTGTCTGTGCAGTTGTTGTGGTTCTGATTCTGATTCTGATGACAGGGCCAAGAGCAGCTCTGAGTATCAGAGAGACAGAACAGCAGAGGAAGATCAGGCTGAGAAATACAGGGGCTTTGGATGACTCTTGAGACCCCTGAACAGCAATCTTTTGGTAATAATTTATTTCTAATATTTTTTCTAAACCGTATTATATTTAGTATATCTAGTATTGCTGATTCAAATTTCAAAACGCTTAACAAACGCAGCACGAAATTTAGGAGGGGAATGAATGCATGAAAAGTCAATGACAGAAGGCGAAAGGGCAGGGTTACTCGCAAATAGGCGGGGTTAGTGATTAATGGGCGGGGTTGTGTATAAATAGGTGGAATTATTCGTGGGCTGGGTCACACATTAATGGGCGGGGCTATGTTGCATGGGCGGGGTTACCCGCTAGGGTTTGCTGGAGTATTAAGTGACAGCAACACACGTGTGTATGTGTCTGTGTGTGTCTCTGTGTGTCTGTGTGTGTGTGTGTGTGTCTGTGTGTGTCTGTGTGTGTCTCTGTGTGTCTGTGTGTGTCTCTGTGTGTCTGTGTGTGTGTGTGTGTCTCTGTGTGTCTGTGTGTGTGTGGGTGTCTGTGTGTCTGTGTGTGTCTGTGTGTGTGTCTGTGTGTGTGTGTCTGTGTGTGCATGTGTGTGTGTGTTCGTGCAGAAATGGCTCGTGACATTTTACTGCTCCAGCAAGAAAAAAAAAAAAATGCCACTCCCACTTCAGCCCTTCAAGACACACAAGTAACACAAATAACATTTCAGACAGATCTCTGCAGTCACTCCAGCACCCAGCCTGCAGTACTTTATACCAGAACCACAGAAAAGAGCAAAAATCACTGTTTATCAAAACTAACCGTTCGACTTGGATAAGGAGTGATGAAAGGAGATGAACAATAGACAAAGACAGAGTCAAAATCAGAATCAGAAAACTTAATTGATCCCAGACTACACAGTCACATTTCATCCTCACATTCTGACTAAAGAATCAATTATTTATTTTATCTCCATATGACACTAAATCCACAGCATCTTTAGTCCAGCAAATGGGTAAAAATCGCCTGACAACGACTGACACATTGCTCAGTCAATCAGTGTGCAGAAGACTAAAATGACACTCTTTAAATCAGGGGTGTCAAATCTTATCCACAAAGGGCCGGTGTGGCAACAGGTTTTCGTCCAAACCAGCAGAAACTCACTGGATCAACTATTTGAAGACGGAGACAAAGTAGAATCAGGTATGCTTCTGATTGTTTGGATTGAAAATCTGCAGCCTGCAGCAACACCCTTTGTTGACACCTCTGCTTTAAATAAATTCATACTAGGGGAAGTCTGCCTGTTGTATATCATTAGTCACCTCCATTGTGTAGTTCTTTCACTCTCTGTAGCTGTCCGGTGTTGACTAGAGGAGCTTGGGTTCTCCTTTTGAGTCTTGGTTTCTCCCAAGGTTTCTTCCTCCAGCCGTAGGAGTTTTCCTGACCTCTGTCACCCTTGGCTTGTTCACTAGAGGAGCAGACCCAGCATCTGTAAAGCTGCTTTGGAACAGATACTTGACTCATTAATGATTTGCTGGTGGCCTAGTGGTTGCCCCTGTTGTCAGAAGGTCATGGGTTTGAATCCCATAACTGATAATGGCACCTCTGAGGTACCCTTAAGCAACACACCATCCCCACACACTGCTCCCCAGGCGCTGTGTTCCAGGCCGCCCGCTGCTTCATTTGGTGAATGGGTTAAATACAGAGAAAGAATATCACACTGTTCACACTGTGCGCTGTGCTGTGGGGTGTTCACGTGTGACTGTAATTACTTTAACCCAGTGTATATGAGGAGCTCATCATATATATAAAGAAAAAAACTATACGTAAGACAGCCGTAATATTGACTCTCTTCCAATCTTTAAATCCCACCTCTATAGACCCGTTTATTCTGTCTGACTGTAGCATTAACGGCTTATACTATTATATTATTTTAACTCATTATGTCTATGACAGTAATAGAAATCCTTTTGGTCTGGACAAGTAAAGTTTAACGTCATTAGTGATAATGAATTGTGGTCATGGTGTTACACAGCAAAAGGCAAGAGAATTATATATAATTTTGATATTTTTCATTTTCTGTACCTCACAGAACAACACTATGCGAACACCTTCCAAGCAGTAGTAGCCACTTCACCACCAGATGATCAAGGACATCTTTTTTTTCTCATTAATTTGCCAAACTATGAACACACAGTGTCAATGACATGAAGCACCACTCATGCGAAGCTATTTTAGTGATAATAGCGCCACTTGTGGAAGATCTTTATCTTGCTAAACATGATCGAGAGTGAGTGAGTGAGTCACAAGCCAAGCCAAAGGCTATATCTGTTGTAGTTCCAACTCAGTATGAGTCCATTCTTTCCTAAACGTTCTGGAAAACAGACAACGTGTTCAAAATGATGCTGACTTTCCTTTTATTTAAACAAGAACTGAAGAGTATTTACCAACAACAGTGTTATAGATCATGAATAACCATGGACAAAGCTACTGAATAGGACTTTGTTGCTGTTGTGTAGCTTGGAAAGAGTTAAAATGCAAACAACAGAGAAATGACAATGGTCATTTGAACAACAGTACCACCTTGTGGACTTCAGCTGTCATTTACCAGACTTAGCTGTGTCAGGTTTTTGGAAGCTAAAATATATCAAATAGACTGTAGACTGACTGACAATTTACAACGAGCTTGATTGAGAACCTCTGTCCCTTTTACTGTTATTATCCCTTAACCTCAACCACACCATTACTTGTATTTGGCCTGTTAAGGTCCTTAAATAATTCAAATATAATTCAGTAATAATCATGTATATAGTGAGCTGAAATATGTATGATGTTCTTGAAAACATGAACTTTTCTGTCTGTCACATATATTAATACCAGTGCTGTTCACATAACCTAAAAGTAAAATCCTGTGTCTCAAGCCAAGAAGACAATAAAATGTGATTATCAACACTTTTCATTTTGCCAAAGAGAAAAAAATCACATGATCATGATGATCAGTTTGGGGTCAGTGAAGAAACCTGGTTAAAAGATCCTGTAGTTTGTTTTAATTAGTTAACCAAATTGTTTTCTACTTAACTAAATAAAAAAAAATAATAACTTAATCTCAGCCTTATAATAAAAATCAGTTGAAATATATGCAATTTAACCACATATATTTCTTAATCATACCTCTACATCAATGGTCATAACATGCACGTGTAGAGCACTATTCATGGTAAATTAGTTGCCCAGGGCAACCTTTGGGAAATCTGGGCTTTATGATGTCATTTGATGCTGTGTGGTGATGCCTTATCCAGAATGTTGCAGGGGATTTTCTGTCTTGTGGTTCTCCTGTGTAAGTGCTGTAAACCAGTCACAGCTGACAGTGTGGTTACCTAGAGGGGATTTGTGGCTGAAGCAAAAACTGGTCAACAAATTTGCTAAAAACAGGATCAAATCAATGTTAAACATGCAGTAGGTTACACAATATTTTTTCAAGCTCTCTAAAAGCATAGTATCCATTTTGTTATTTCATCTGGGTCCACTGTTACTATCTTATTAGAAACTTGTGTTATCCATGCTTTAGTCTGTCCTCAATGGTAATTTTTCTGACCACAAGTCTGCTTTTGGGTGCATCTTTATATCGGCAAAGATGTGTTATAAATATATAAGCAATTTAATTCAGGTTACAGCAGAGACTAGGTTCCCTTGCTGTAAAATTGGTAAATCTATTATATTTTAAATATACAGTACTGTGCAAAAGTCAAACTGTTTAAAGCCATCTTTCTCAGCGTGTGATAAAGTGTCTTTCTGCAAAGTTAACATTAGAATAAATGCAGACAAACAAGAAAGCAGTAAAAAGTATAAGGATTTGTTGTTTGTAAAAGTAGTTGATATTGTGTGAGCTGGTGAGGAGAACACAAGTTCGGTTCCAGATTTCTCCTCGGTTCCTCCAGCCGTTGGATTTGTGAAATTCCATCAGCAGCTCCTGATTTAATTCAATGAAGGACTGATTTAAGTCAAACCAGGTTTCTGATGAAACTACAAGTAACACTGGACTTCCACAGGGAACACATTGATATATTGAACATAAAATCACTATTTACTGTAGAATGTTATTTGTATTTATTCTTTTTAGTTTTATTTAGTAATATTAATGTGACAAAAGCACTCACTGCTCATCTAAGCAGTTAAATATTATTTTCACAGATGCCTTTTGCACAGTACTGTATATGTGACACTGGTGCAGAAATGAGTGTTTTTGTTCTGATGTACCAGTCTCTTACATAAAAGACAGCAAGACAGCACGTGATTGATCATTTTTATCAGAGGGAACTCTCCAGGGGTTTTAGGAAGTTTTAGGAAGTAACTGTAAAATGTGTGGTATTTGCAACATAAGTTTGGTGAAGAAGCTCCCCCTACTCCCTTGCCTTTCATTTTTATCACAGTCACATGCGAGCACACTGCCACACATTTGTGCCACAGCTGACCACAACCTTAATATGAAACTGCATGTGTCCTCAAATAGCTCATCTAATTTTCATTTCCACAAGGTCCACACGGCCTCAATCAGTGAAGGCTTTCAAGGTTGCCAACAAGTGATCTCTGTTGAGTTTCGCATGGAAGACTCAGCATAACCCAGTTTCACACCTTTGCAATTTTGTAGATGTGTGTGTGTTTGTGTTGGGTGGGGTGGGGGTGGGGTGTGTGTGTGTGTGGGGGGGTGTTTGCCTATAAAAGAAACTTTGTCTTGGCCAAAGGCTGCAAGCAACCACTCCAAATGTTATTCCCTGATTAAAGGCAACCTGGTCAGGCCTTTACCTTTAGATTAAAGGTAACTAATGAATGTTTGATTAATGCAGTGGTTCCCAAACTGGGGTATTGCAGAGGGGCGCACCAATGGATTAAACTTGGAATCTGAACCTGTGTAGTTTGAATGGGGGGGCTCAATAATGTTCCTATCTAGAAAAGGGGGGCCCTGTTTGGGAACCACTGGATTAATGCAAGATATGGCTTTAATCTAGTGGATGTGTACAGTTTACAAAGGTGATTAGGGGTTCCTCAAGGTTTGCAATTAGGGTCTAGATCATTTTTAAAGAATATTGGTGCTTGGAAGTTTGTGAATTCTTTAGAATTTTCAAAATTTCTGCATAAATATGACCTGAAACAACATTAGATTTTGACAGTACCAACAGTAGACAATGACCCAGTAGACCCAGTTAAATAAGACAAAATATTATACTTGGCCATTTATTAATTGAGGAAAATGGTCAAATATTACATACTCGGTGTTTCCCCTTTTGCAGCAATAACTTTACCTAAACCTTTCTGTTAACTATTGATCAGTTTTGCACATTGGCTTGGAGGAATTTTAGCCCATTCCTCCGTACAGAACAGCTCCAGCTCTGATGTTAGTGATTTTCCTCACATGACTCTCATTAACTACTTGCTTCGGGTCCTCCCATGACATTTCTGTTGAGTTAAGGTCAGGACTTGGCCATTCCAAAATGTTAACTTTATTCTTCTTTAACCAGTCTTTGGTAGTATGGCTTGTTTGATTTAGGGTCTTTGTCTTGCTGCATGACTCACTTTCTTTTACTGGCAGCCATCCTGGCCCAGATACAGCAAAATAGGCCCAAACCATAATACTACCACCACCATGTTTCACAGAAGGAATAAGGTTCTTATGCTGTAATGCAGTGTTTTCTTTTCTCCAAAATAACTTAACAAATAACACATAACTTAACAAAACACATTTTTCTAATACTTTTCTGGCTTGTCCACGTGATCTTTTGTAAACTGTAGACAAGCAGCAATTTTTTTTTTTCAGAATCAGAATCAGAATCAGAATCGCGTTTATTGGCCAAGTATTTGAGTGAACACATACAAGGAATTTGATTTCGGTTGATGGTGTCTCTCAAGCACAACAGTATAAAAACAACAACAATATGTGAAGACACAAAGAACAATATACTGAGCAATATAATATACAATATACAGTAATGTATTTTTGGATAGCAGTGACATTCTTCTTGCAACTTTACCATAATCAGCATGTTGTTCTGTTCTTCTGCAGTGTTCTTTTGATGCTGGACACATAAACATTAACATTAGCTAATGTGAGAGAGGACTTTAGCTTTCTTTAGTTGCTTAGAAGTTACCCAGGGGTCCTCTGTGACCTTGCAGACTGTGCCTTGTTCTTGGGGTGATCTTTGTTGGTCGACCACTCCTGGGGAGGGTAACAATGGTCTTGAATTTCCTCCATTCGTGCACAGTCTGTCTGACTGTGGATTGGTGGAGTCCAAACTCTTTACAGATGGTTTTGCAACCTTTTCCAGCACGAGCGTCATCTCCTTTTTCTAAAGTCTTTAGAAATTTCCTTTGTTTGTGCCATTATCTTGCATTTTATCTTCAATTCCACAAATGTGAAGATAAAAAAAAAAAGGTCATTAAAACTTGATCAAGTATACTATGTTTGTGTCATTTCTTTATTTGGGTTCTCTTTATCTGTTTTCAGTACTTCTATGAAAATCTGATTGAAAATTTTAAAGGGTTCACAAAAGTTCAAGCACCACTGCATGCTGCTTCATTGTTGTATTAAATAGTTACAAAATAAGAACCATAACATAACATTACAGCAGGTCAAAACAGTGAAGTCTTGTCTTGGTAAACTTGCATGGGTTCACATGCACTCACGGTTAAATCAATGTTCTCCCCCCTGTTTAAAATGACTTGCAAAAAATGAGAGGTTGTGAAACTGATGAATCTGTTAAGTTATTTGTTAACCCTGGTGTGGGTGGTGTTGTGTCATTCACTTTTATTCCAGAATATTTCATCCTTGGAGGTACAGATACCATAAGTGTCTGCCTTCCCCGAACCACCCACTTCACTCACCAATCATCAAAACGTTGTTGACTGTGTTCTCTCCTCCCCCTAAGTCTCCCTCTACCATCTGTGTTTCTCTCTCTCTCATTTTCTTTGTTAAATGTCCAGCAACTGGGCCAAGGCCTACATTTTAGATTTAACCAATCAATTTTCTGATCTTTGAGCTCTGTAAATATATTGCCATTTTCCTGAACTTGAAAGGTTGTTCAGTTTTTACTTAACCTTGGTATTGGTATTTTTAGAGCAAACATAACTATGTAAAGTGCTCAAGTGCTAAAATATAGGCTCTATCTGTTTTATTAACAGATTTCTGACTGATTTTTTAAAACTGATCACGAGCTTTTCTCACATGACTCTGTATGAGAGTTTCTGTTTAATCTAATTTGTTTGAGTCAAGTTTTTTATTTAATCTACTTTAAAATAACTTTCCTACTGTAGGAAAGTTCTTACTGTAGATGGAGTGTCTTTAAATGAAGTCCTCATATACACTGGGTTACTAAGTTTCTAAGTACACATGAAAATTTATCAGGTAATGCATGATACTCTCACATCAGCACCACAGTCACCCACCATATCAGTGTGACTGCTGTGCAGAGAGTGGCCCACCAACCACATAATATCAGCTCAGTGATGGTACTATGGTGGACCCTTTTCACTGATGGATTGTGTATAACACTGGATCTCAGCCTCGGTGCCCCTTCCCTGCTCAATGTAGTGTTTTACCTGCTTGATACAACTACTTGAATCAAGAAATGTCTTTTCCAAATTTCTGCTCCAAACATTTTTGCTATTAATTGTAATCAACACTAGAACTGTCACGTGTTTATCACAACATGATAATTATTAAGTGGATCATTAATGATTCAAAAAGATTACTGCTTTCAGTTTGTAATTTTGAGGTCATAATCAAGTGTTACATGTTGGGGGTATTTTCATGTTTAATTTCATTTAACATTTTTGTTTCAATCACAGTTTCACAAACCCCTAAGAGTTCGTAGACCCCTGGATAGGAAACCAGCGTGTTTGAATTGATGAAATTGTACCTTGCATGAACAGCTAACATTTGATATAATTTTTACAATACTTTTTCCATGGTCAAGTCAGGATAGTTCTTTTAAAAATGAAAGGAATCCTATGATCACACCGGTGGAGTGATGGTGGGCTAGTGGGTAGGATACTTGCTTCTAGACCAAGAGATCATGGGTTCGAATCCTACCTTCAGCACCACCACTGGGTTCCTGGGCAAGACCCTTAACTCTAAGTTGCTCCAGGGAGACTGTCCCCTGTAGTTAGGGAATGGAAGCATCTGCTAAATGCTGTAATTGTACCTGTGATCACATGAGCAAAAAGTGTATAGCATGATCATAGTGTTGCCTTTAAACAGCTATATTCAGCTGAAACTCAACAATATGTAACATTTTCCTGAGTAAGATATTTACAGTAGACTACTACACAGTGTAATTACAGCATAATCCTCTTAAATTAGGATTATGGGAGGGGGGGCAGAAAGGGTTTTCTGGGCAGTGCCATAGAAGCACCTGAACATAATATAAAGGTTCTTTATATAGCAACATTTACAATATTTGGATGATATTTGTGCATTACTACATTACAGTAATGCTCTGTAAATCTGCACTGCAGCATCAATACTGTCGATAAGCAGCACTATTCTGGAGAAACTGCTGACAGTTACTGTCATTTTGCAGCTACATTTTTACAGTGTGATCAGTGCAGAAAATGTCATCAGACTCACACTCAGGCAAGCTCAAGGGGTCAAGGGGGTATTGGGGTAACTGGGCTGAATGTCTTGTGTGTTGGGCTGGTTGAGATGGTTAAGTTTTGAACCATCCCTCATTTCTTTATATTTTGCTTTGAATCACCTTGTTAATGCAAAAATATGATTTTCTGTCTGTCAAACTGTCTTATCTTTGACATATTTAGTAGATAAAATGAAAGAAATGGGAACAATTGTTTTACTGTGAAAGGCTGCAAAGTGTCTAAAGATACAAGGAGCCTGGATAAAGGCGTTCCAACCACTCAGCATTCAGCACCACCAGTATACTGATCACCGCCTGATCATCTGGAATCATCTGCTCCTGTTTCTTCACTGGTTCAGGACTTATGTTAGATGTGCTTTGTTATGCTTGAATGAATCATATGTAGGTCACTGTGTGGCTTAACAAACAAAAAACAGGTAACTACTCAGGTACAGGAAACCTGAAAAACTATTTTTCAAACACAAGAAAGTCTGGCTCTTTGGGAGCAAAATATGAGGGGTGGATCAAGACTTTTGCACAGTACTGTGTATATAACATGCTTATATGTCAGGCAGCTTGTTTTTGGTGAAGCTCCTGAAGTGGCTTCTGTTATCAGTACAGGCTGACCTTAGACACAACATCCTTACATTATCACCATCCTGGGCCATCAGCATGATCACTTTAATCTGCCACTTTGGCCTTTTATCTCCCACTCCTCTCTCAGCTGAAAAGAGAGATGGTTATGTAAAAGGTTCAGTAACAGCTTCCAGAAAGTTTAGGCTGGCACATTGTTAGCATTTGAAAGGCACTCAGCACACAAGACAGCAAAGTGTCATCCCCCTCTCCGGACTTCTCACCTTCATGCAGACTGACTGTCACATGCTTTAGCCAATGCAAACTGTGGGCCATTTTGTGTGACTTTGTGTGGAATTGTCATGCAAAGACAGGAACTAAGGCAGAAATAAAGACTGAGAAATTAACAAAGTTCTCTGTAATGTTGTTGTTGTTGTTCCTTTTTTTTTTCAATTTAACAGCCCACCCATTTGCACACCAGGATACGGCCCTGGATACAGAATGCGACGTTCAACTGTGAAGAGCCATCAGCACTTTGTGCCACTTTCACTAGAGTGTCACTGTGTTCAATAACTCTTGGGCAATCACACATCCAGGCTACTGGTCCACAGTTACATAACTTTTACAAGGAGGCCAGTGCCCGAGACATTATATCACGTCCACACCACAACCTGGTTATCAGGAAAGATATAGAAGCAGGATTTATCAAAGAAATCATACATAAAACATGAGAAAACAGCAATAAAAAACATAATGCGCATGACTAGGTGATGTTTCAGGAGACCAAGACTCATCGTAATACCAACAATAATAACTCCCCCATGTTTAAAGAGTGTTTAAAATATGATAGTATTTGCATTATAGTTAATACTGATAGAAAGTCTTTATATACAAAATGATGACCATACCACTGTGGTATAAAAAACTTCATTTTAGTTATTTGCTTGTTTTGTGAGTCGCTTTGTTTTTGCTGTTGTTCCTTTGTCTCTTTTTTGTTTGTTTGTTTTTTTCCTTTTTTCCATTTGGAAAAGGTGTTAAACCCTATCTCAGTTCACTTTCACTCTGGTCCAAACTTCTGTTGGCTTTTCTGTCTGAGTAAACATGACCAGAGGATATCAGTGTGTCACCTAGCCTCATATCAAACATATACATTTGCGCGCACACACTTTTTACTCTGGCCCTTTCAAACACAATACACACACTGCTGCTGTCATGCTAAATAATATTTCAAAACGAAGTTCAGCCACCTGCCTTTTGAATGCAAAGTAGACACACTAATACGCACAAGATTAACCATACATTCCCAAATTTACGATTATATCACTGAAGAGTGAAACGTCATGGTTTACTATCAGAATTTATTGTTAGAAAATATGATATTTATCCCACTTAATGAAAGTCAGTGTGTTACTCTTTGGATCATTTGGGTCAACAACTTTTGTCTTTTCCTCTCATGTACCAACCCTTTGGTCACCTTTCATAGCTTTGTACCTGCTACTTCCATCTCTTTGAGTGGTTGTGTTGTTGCTGAGCTGATGAACCCCCCAACTACTTGGGGTATAGGGGCAACTCCCTAACCACCAGGCCACCTCTAATGAGAGGCCAGACAATTACCAACCAATTCTGAAAGGCCTCACAAAACAGACAAGGAGTTTTGCAGCAGAAAGCTAACAATCATTCACGTTTCTTTGGTGACCTGTAGCATCCATGGTCTTGCCTAGGATGTGCTGGAGACTTGTGTTGGTTATATTTCAAAAGGGACAGCTCTCTCAATTGCCAAAGCACTGGTCCAAGTCTGAGGTTGTCTTGGAAACAATGAAAATGGCTTTGGTTAAAGAAGTCAGGCTTGTGGGATTATCCAAAGTCATTCCAGTCATTGATCTGCTGGTATGCCCACCCATATAGTTCACTGTTCCCCCTACCCCCCCAACCCCCTCAATGATTTTTCGATGTTGGAATCTTGCAGGGTGTGTAGGTGGCCAACTTTCATTCCTACTATACTGCCTTCCTTCTTTAGTGTTTCCTCTTATAGTGGCAACAGTTCCCTCTCAGCTCTGCTGAGATTAGCATGTTGCCTCTTCTGCCAGTGTAATTAATGAAGGCTTTGCCTATTAGCTGATAAACTGAATCATGTGTATTTACTAAGTCAGAACTGTCTGCAGGCCCAAACAATTCAAATATTACAATGCTTTATTTATATGTAGTGTTTACAAGGTTAGACCTTTTGCAGGCCATATAGATTGTGGTGTAAACTACAACACACTTCATCAGTTAAGACCTTTAAAAATGACATTGAACTGTTAATGTACAGTAAAGTGGAAAATAAATAAATAAACGAAAATTATACTTGGTTTAGTTTAGGCATCTCTGTCACCTCAGGTCCAACAAACTGCAGCACTTTTTATGCAACCATTGAAGCTAAAAGAGCAGAGATGCTGATAAATCACACATGGGGGGAGTCAAATTCTCATAAAAGAAAAATGCTCAGACCAAAATGTGCAATAAGTGGTTGGTATATGGACAGGTTTGATGAATCTTTTTAGATATGTAAGTGTTGTAATCTCTGATTGTTCACTGGACTTGTGACTGATGTTATGTCAGAGTGTTAAAGCAGGGACAAAAATAAACAATGCAGTGCAGGTGGGCTTCGGGATTGGAACTGAGAAGCACTGTGCAGGACAGGACATCTTCATGGATTTTTAGAATGTCCCCTAAATACTTGCTGTAACTATCCCCCAGAAAGTACAGTATGGAGCTCTGGAAGTTCCACGGTTTATTTGCTCAGTGCTGAGCTGATAGCAGATGTTATGTACAGTGGAAAAGTTCAGATGTAGCACAGATAGGGGCAAAGTCAAACTGGGGAAATAAGTTTTACTGGTTATCTTGTTAACTCTAGTAGCTCCTATAACAATGCATGTTCTTATCAGATGGTTTTATAAAAAGCCAGTATATAAAGTTTGATATCTCTGAAATTCTGAGAGACAGAGAAAGAAAATAAATGTTTTCTGTGAAGGCCATACACCTCATTCCAGTTATATCACAGTGTACTTCTTTTCAGATCTTGTGGATCTACTATCCCATAGACTGTGCACTGCACTCTGAGGCAGTGATATGTTTGTACCTGTTTAGGAAATGAGTGAGGTGCCACAGCTGTGTCAAAACATACCACCAAAGCACATAATTATAGGAGAGTCCTTACATAACAACAGGTAGGGTGCTTTTTAATAGTCTGAGTCACCATATCAGAACCTGCCCCCTGTTTTAAAACTCCAGGTGGAATGTTGTGACAGATTAAATCACTTTATCAGAGGGTAAATAATAACATGAGGGTAAAGCTGAATTAACATTAAAATTGAAATGTTACAAAAGTGAAGGTATCAACCTCAGGATCAACCCATGAGTAGGAGAAATTGTTAGAACACCTGTTAGCAGGCTAGCCTGTTAGATAAACTTTGACCACAAAAGAAGAAGAATTAAGACTTTTGGGTTATCATTCAAAAGAATGTGTGTGCAGGTAAACTAAACTAAATGTGAGGAAGACTAGGCAGTTTGTCCATACATGTTGCTGTATCATCAGCTGATTTGCCTTACAGAGTCCCAGCACAGCAGAAAAATAGCACAAATACTGCAACTCTGTATGCTGGTGACATCCTTTACTCATACATTTTTAAACAAGATCATAATGCATGGCCTTGTGCATGCAATGTGCCTTTCTTGGGAATTAGAGAGTTAAGTCATGGCCACAACTTAGTAAGGAGTGGGAACAAGATGATTATGCTGATATAGTTAAGTCATAACCACAGTTTATTAAGATATGAGAACAGATAATCAAGTCAGTCCTGCACTTTACTAAGTCATGGCCACAACTTAACTACTTTGTTCCCACACCAAGGCCATGTGTTAGAATACTGTTTCCATGTTTTTATTTATAACAATGGAGGTCACCAGCACAGATCTGATAGACTGAAGCAACCTATGTGAGTGTACATTAGCTACTGCCGTAAAGTGATTATTTTTAACCCACCCAAAAACAGAAAGTGAAAGCGAGAACTGAAAGTGGTCTGTAGCATCTGGCGGAGCAGAGTAGGTAAACATGCTGAATTTAAAGGTTCACACTTTGACATGCTACATCACCACCACATTCTTATGAATAAAATTGTATATACGTCCATCAGGAGATAACTAACAATGAGAGCTTTATGTACAGACTTGTGTGCAGAACAGACTGACAGTCTATGGCTAACAGAGGAGGTACAATTAAGAGTCAGTAGAGGTCATTTTGGGTCTGTGTGAGGAGTAGTTTGAGAGTCTCTTTATAAGGGCATATAGATGATATTTACCCCATTTCAAACAAATCAACCATAAGATGTTGCTGGAACAAGTTATATGTTGTTCCTCTGACATCTGACATGGTTTGGTCAATCTTCAAAACTCAAACTGTCCTCTTTCACAGCTTGGACACCACTGATCTCTGCTTATTCTCTCATTTTCTGCAGCGGTCATATTACACACCGCAGTAAGGTATATCTAGTTTCAGTGAACTTCCTCAGCATTACAAAAACTAAGGAACTGTGTAGGAGGAAAAAAAAAATGGACGGCCCAGATTCTGCACCCAAGCCAGGCAGTGTAAAAGAGCAGGTCACATATTTCAAGGACTTTTTCAGGATGATACGGCCTGTCTCATTATCTTCAGGCAGTTAAAGAGCTTTAACATCAGTAAGCAAACAGTAGCCATCGCATCATGGTCTGGACATGAACAGAGAAACAAATGTCCTGTTTCCATAAATTTGATGAGCAGTAAATTATTCTGAGTCTGATTAGGGTTTTGTGTTAAGGAATAAAATTTGATGCTGTTGAACTGTTGATGTTCCTCTAAATTTCTGCACACTCTCTTGCTCATATTCCAGTTCCATCCACCAACATCACTCTGGCAATCGAGAAGGAAGTGAAAATGATTTCTCACCACTTCACAGATATTTGTATCTGTGATGACCTTGGTATGCATGTGTAGTTTCTCGCTTCTCCTCTTGTTTACAGAACGCCTCATTCTTCCAGAAAGCTGTAATGACATAGAAAAAACAGGTTATAGCCGGTCTGGTCCACACACACGTCTTTCTAAGACATGAGCTCAGATAATATGAAAGTGACATCACTGGGATGTGCATCAGAGACATCTGCAGAACAAAGGAGCTGCTTTGACAGGACTGAGCAGCTCCTTCAGTGGCAGGGTGCTGCACCCACGGTGTGGGAAGGAGAGATTACGCAGGTCTTTCCTTCCAGCGGCTGTCAGACTCTACAACCTACACCTTGCAGCTGACCACACACACACACATAGACACACACATCCAAACACCATGGACTGAGGAGTGGAAGTTTCTCTTACGTGCAATATTTCTCTTCTGTGCAATATTTCTCTTCTGTGCAATATTTTTCTCTGTGTGCAATATTCTGGTACAACAAGTGCAACTTATATACATACATATACAGGTTTATATAGACACATATATTAGCATACACATACTGTACAAATGTCCATTTATATTTTTTATATTTTTGTATTAGTTGTTTTTGCCACTTTCTGCTGCTCTTACCTTTGTACTGTCCACTTTCTGCCGTAGCAATGCAAATTTCCCACTTGTGGGACTAATAAAAGTTTATGTTATCTTATCTTATCTTTCATATGTGTATCGTAGTATGTTACACTGCTGTCTTGTCTATTTATTGAATTGCCTCCTGTCCAATAATCATAATTATGGTGTAACACTAGTCACTCTGGAAGGTTTACATCCCATTCACACACTACTGTTACATTGTTGTAGTGTCTATTTATTGTATTGTTTCTGTCGTAACTTGCACTTTGCTGAAATTTAAATGTTGCTGTGTGTTTCAATGTAGTCCATTGAGAAACGTCTCATCACACTATGTACATGATTATAGCTTCTACTAGCAGATGTTATCAAATGTACATACACTCATTAATGTATTATTGTTTTGTGTCTCTCTACCATCTCTCCTTATGTGTAGGTTTCTCTGCCCTGTTAAACTTCATTTTTAGTCTGCTTACGTATTTCTTTGGTCTGTTTTGAACTGTTCTGTCTTAGATAAGCTTTTCAGTATGTAGTGTTACTGTGAAGACGAGTTTATATGCATAGATTTTTTTTCAACTTTGCTTAGTTACCTGTATTATTTAATTTTAATTATTGTTTTTCTTTTTTTTTTTTTACTTTTGTAGTGTTAGGGATAGTTCATTTACTGACTGCCTCTAATAGTTCTATTTATAAACACATTTATTTCCTTGAGTTGTATATATTGATCACATTTTATGATTATATGATTGTATTTGCCTTATCGTTCTTTTATTTAAAAAGGAACCGTTGTTCATTTTGGGTGTTTCTGTCTTTAATTCTGCTTTTTCACAAGTGAGTCATCTATCATTCAAGGTATAAAGGGGAATTCCACAGATTTTTCAAAAACTCTGCACAGTGAGATGGTTGAGATTTAATCAAAGTCACTCAGAGTGGTTTGATGTGAAACGATTCATTCTGGAGAAACTCATTGAGTCAGAATTGTTCCCAGCAGTGATGATAGCAATACTTCAAAAAGCTACCTCACAAAAAGTCATTATATTCAGTCATCACTGCCTGAAACGGATGAGAATACATTGCCTGAAGTCTGAGACTTCTCAGATTTACCGCCATTTTACCGTTGTCAACATTACACATGAAACTCAGAAGACATGGTGCTTTTGTACAGTCAATTAAATGGCTGTGTTCATATTGTAGGCATTACAGATCATTAAGCTTTATATCAATGCAAGCATTTCGTATGAATGACATTATGTACATCTCAACATCTGAACTGTGCAGAAATGTTGAGAAAATGGTGAGTTTCTAGCTTTAAGGGTGCTGTAATGAATCACCTGGTCAGATTTCCACAGCTGTCTAGTACGGGCTGTACAGTGTCAGTTACTCATCGCAGTGGAATGACTTTAATTTCCCTCACAGCTGATGACATCACACGTCCAGTATTTCAGCTCTTTTGAAATTCTGTTATAAAGCGCACTACTATTGAGGAGGCCGTCACAGAAAATCTAGTAGAAAATCAGTCTGGGTCATAAGATCACCTCTTTCAGGCAAACTAAAGATCACACACACACACACACACACACACACACACACACACACACACACACACACACACACACACACACACACAC